>JAFEMH010001526.1:275000-459930 GCA_022495995.1 Adenophora triphylla var. japonica | reverse complement strand
CCATCATTCTCATGCGACTCTTTTTTTTTTTCTGGAGTGTATGTTATAAAATTGCGAATCAACCTGTTTACTATGACTTGTGTCATTTACTTTATTAAGAAGAGGGCAGGTCATGATATGTGACAGGAGCATGGTGCATTTTGGCTGATTGGTTTTTTGTTGGTTCTCTTTTCTTAACAGCTTCAGACGTATAAAAACCCCTGTCAAGGGACATTCATGCAAACATCTTCGAGGAGTAAGCTTCTACTTAACGACCCCAAAATCCATAAATAATAATAATACTTAATTGATAATAAAATAACCTCCAACGGCTACTAAAATCATAATTCAAATACTAACCACAATTCGAAATAACTTAGATGCGGATAACGGTAAAAATGTCAACGACTAGAACAATCCACTAGCTCAACATAAATACTTAATGTCCTAAAAATAATAACTCGAACTCCAATAGCCGCTAAGCCACCAAGCGCGCAGCCAATCCACTCCAATCATTTATTACCGGGAGGGGAAAGAATAGGAAAGGGTGAGCGAATAAGTTCATACGGGATCTCTTCGGGTTCTAGGAAGAGATGATCGGAACAAACGGAGTTCAACGAATATATCAATGAAATCATAACTTATACAGTAACGGTTCCGATATGAGAACACAAAGAAGAACACTTTTCAATTAACAAGCAGTGGCACTTTTACACGAATAATCAAGATGAAGACAGTATATACATAGTCCGTCAATTCCAAATAATTGTGCACCTTTAATCTAGGGTGACTCCGATACACCTTTCAAGGTGTTTGTTGAATAAGGTTCCCTACGCTTTATCAGAGCGCTCCCTTATTCTGATGCATCATGATAATCATATACTCCTTTCGTCCCACCAGATTTATTTCCTTTTTGGTCCGTCCCGACTCAAATTGAAAACCCGAAATGGAAGGGAATCTTTACTATTTTTCCCGCCCATTCTCTCTCCTATTTTACTTTTACACTCTCAACACCAATCAAATCACTATTCCTTCCACTCATTCTCTCTCCTATTTAATTTTTCATACTCACAACATTTTCTTTCACTTTTTCTCTCTCTTAATTTTCCTTAATCTGTGTGCCCAAAAATTTGGTATCAATTGGGCTGGGACGGAGGGAGTATATATTTAAGGTCATTTCAATCTGTTTAGACCAATTCATTCTACTTCATCAAGTAGTGTAAATGTCAAAGTCTTCTTTCGAGACTAGGCGACTAGGTACATTCAAAGCCGTATTTTTGTACTTGCTAGGTACATTGAAGCAAGTTCATACTTGTTAGATACATTCGAAACAAGTTCATAATAGCTATATACATTATAGCAGTTCCATACATAATATTCATAGGTACAAGAATACATAAGGCACTTTAGCACTTTCATACAGAGTGTTCAAGGTCCAAGAACACATTAATCAAATCCAAATAACATGGATACACATTGAACAATCACAATATCAATGGTAGGATATTCCAAAAGACGTTCATAACGAAGGAATACAAATGAACAACTACCAGCCACTTGGTAGTATACAAATCATCAAATAGGGGATCCTATAGCAGAAGGAAAGATACATTCAAATACTTAAAGAACGTAATCCCTTACCTTAATCGCTTGCACTTCCTTGCAATTAATCCTCACACGAATCTACAATCATGCAAAGAGATTTTCTTAGGGCACAAGTAATCCTTAATTACCTAACCCAAACATTCTTTAATCTTTCTTGTTAACCTATAAGTTAATCTTCCTTAACTCCTTCTTAGGTTTACATTTAACCCCCTTTAGGTTTATCAATTCATACTAGGGTTTCTAAGCTTACAAACTTTATTCAATTCCTCTTTTTTTTTTTTTTTTTGTGACTTTTCTGACTCTAAGAGCACTATTCATAGCACACAGAGGCACTATTCACAGCACATGAAAAACACTATTCACAGCACACACATATGCACTATTCACATCACATACACATCAGCAACACACCCCCACACGACACCCACAATTGCTGCCACACACGGCAGCACACACACACGCATTCAGCACGCACACAGCACACACACGATGTACACCACTCGCACACCCACTACACACGCACACCCATCCATGGCAGACACCCATACACACACCAAAACCCTACTTTCAATAATATATCTTAGCATGCATATTAGGTCCAACCTAAATTAATTAACATGCTTTCAAACCCAAATCAATATTAGGTTTTCAAATATTAATCCTTTTATCAAAATATCATTGGATCCTCCTTAATTAATCAACTATATCATAAAACAAAACCCTATTTCAATCCCAAGTGTTTCTAGGATTTTCTAGGCTTAAGAATGATAATCAATAGGGCTGAATATATTTACCTTGGTGTGATCTTCTAAGCAACGAAGAACCTTCTTCTTCTCCTCCCAGAATTCCATCCGACTCTCTCTTTTTTTCCGGCAGCTCTCCCTCTCGGCTCTCTCCCTTGCCGTCTCTCTCCCTCTCACGGTTTCTCTCTCTCTCTCTCTTCTCGGAAATCCTAGGTGCCGCCTCCCTCTCTCTATTTGCTTCTCTTGTAAAAAAATAACCCTAGGTTTAGAAAAGGATGTATTTATAATTGGTCTTCCAAAATATAGTCTAAATAGGTAATCCAAGTCCAATTAGGTAACTTAGGCCCAATAATCCAAGTCCAATTATACTAAGCCTTTTAATAAAGATCACACAAGTAATTAATAAAAGGAAACAATTTATTAAAAATGAGTATTTATTAATTAAAGGATTTAATTTAATTAATAAAAGAAATAGTAAAATTTTCGGGTTATTACATCTACCTCCCCCCTTTAAGTGAGTTCTGAAGGGACGTATAAGTAATGGGTGAATAGAGATGAGCAGCTCTATTGGGGTAAAGGTAGCACCTCGTATTGAGTTCATATGTTCTAGAAGACAGTAAACATGTTTGCATGACATCATCTTTAGCATTCATGAATTGGGTTCCTGTTGCAACTTTACTTCATTGTGTGTGTTGCATATGTTATACCTCTGGAATCAATTATCATACGCAAATGCAAACTGCACTATCTTGATTCATTCATTGTAATCTGGTTACGACTTTGAGTTACTGCTGAAGTTGCGAAGCATTTCAACTGAACTAAGACTTGCCCCATGCATGTACAAGGACAAGAGGAGGATAAAGAAAAAAAACTGGACTAGAACAGCATGTATTGCTGCTAGTTTACTTGAAATTGTTGGTTAGTCAATAAAGTGAGGAAAGAAAATGTATCTAGGAAAGCAACAACAGTTACCTAAAGTCAGTCAACCATCTTATTATTCCACATAAACTAAAGGCTTGAAATAAAACTAAGTCTTGGATCTCATCAGAAATATCTTAAACAAAACCTGACGCACTCATCATACAGTGAATCTCACATTTATCCGAATGTACTTGTTACATCCTCTATCTTGCTTTCTTGCTTTATTTCATCTTTTCTATGAGTTTTTCTTTGCAAACTATGATTCTGATAGCTCCGTGGACATATATTGGGTTAGACCTTGAAATTATGTTAATGTTAATGCATTTTGCTTTTGGTGAAATTGCATTCAACTTCCAGATTTTCACCTTCCTCCACCATCTAGTTGGATATGAGCAACGTGTCCACAAGGCACAAGTAGAGAGATAGATGAAAAAAGCACTTTCTATTTCATGTGCTATTACCACCATGTCTGCCTTAATCGTCCTCTCCGTTACTGCCCTTGCTTTCCTTTTTGCTACTACTGAATACTGATGTTCCTTTCCTCTTCACCGGTTAATGCGGTTGTACCTATCTTCACGATTCATCTGCAATTTCTTTTTCTGCACTAAGTAGGCCTAAATAAAGGGGTGATGATTGGTGAGTGGTTAGTTGTGGCTGTGTGGTAGGGCTGTTACGACCTGATTTTTTTATTATTATTATTGAGTAATTGAAGAAAGATTGATTTGAACTGATTCCAAGAAGCAAATGTCATACAGTCGTACCCTCCATTTTAGGTGGATTTTGAGAGAAACCCATGCTAGATATGGCCATAAGTTCTGCTATGGTGATCGGCGAATTGGTTATCTTTTAATTACAAATGAAACCAATCATGTCATGTTGGTTATCTTTTAATTACGTTTTGTCCCAAAAGAGTAGTCTCATTTCTATAATTAAAGCTATAAATCCATATTTCATCTATCCTTTTCAAAACCATGATGTTTTTTTTCTAATATGTGACATCGGAAATATGAAAAGGACCTAACTACATGAGAAATGCTGAAAGTGCTGAAATTTTCATTTCTTTTATCTATTCCACAAATGTAATTCAAAAAGATATCGAACTGTGAAAGTACAATAACCAAAAAAAGGATTTTTAATGAGATTAATATTTGAAATGGAAGATTATCATTTTAATTCTAAGTAGCTAAAGTCATTTAGCCTCTATCTAAAGCTGAGCGCCCCTCCCCACCTCACCCCATTTCTCCCACCCGTGTAACCAATTTTTCATTTAGCTTTCATCCATGTTCTCCTGTTTTTCTGTTATGTGCCTGGATTAAAGTTACCCTTTTCTTGTTGTTTTGAAGTGCTTTGATTTTGACAACTTTGTGGAAATAAATTCAAGAAGACCGTCATGGCGCTGCCCACATTGTAATCAATGTGTTTGCTACACAGACATTCGTGTTGATCGGAATATGGTCAAGGCAAGTAGTATATAGCCTACACTTTTCTTATTTCGTTTGAAATTCTTTGATTCTTATTTAAGAAATTAATGTCTTCTAGGTCCTGAGAGAGGTGGGTGAAAATGTTTTGGATGTGATGTTCTCTGCTGATGGCTCATGGAAAGCTGTCATCGAGAGTGATGAACATACAGATAAACCACGTAACATGACACCTACTGGGGTGTTGCAGCAAGAATCCACAACCTTCCCCAGTTCCCAGGTAGAAATTTTGGACCTTACTGATGATGATGGAGATACTGCGACTGATACATTAAATAATCATGAAAATGAAGATATAAAACCTTCTCCAGCTACTTTCCGAAGTCAATCTACTGCCAAATATCCTCCGAACCAAGTTACCAACAATACGAGTGAGGCCAATCGATACCCTTCTTTGCATACTGAAGATGGATACAGAACAGGAATTTATTTAGCCCCACATGCGGTAGAGGCATCCCATAATAGTTCGGTCACCCAAAATATTAATGGTGCTTCTAGTCAAGAACTGCAGGCTTTTCAAACGAGTGACTTTATTTCGACCTCCAGTACACAGAATCAAATGGCTATTTCCAAAAATATGCTGTTGCAGCAGTGTGGAAATTCAAATATTAATGAATATGGAAGATTCCCCCCAACTGTTGGCGTCAACAGAACACCGATTGCGGTACAGGCCCTTCCAGCTCAGCCCTCAGCTGGTGTCTCCACTAATGCGGAAAGGCAGCAGCAATTTTCTAGATTTCATTTGAATCCGCTTCAGGGATCACGGATGAACTCTTCCTCATCGATGCAGCACGTGGGACCACAAGTAAGAATAATTTTCTATTGATCCTAAACCACACATTCCATTTAATTAAGTCAACTTCTAAATTACTAAGTCAACTTCTAAATTACGTACTTTTATTCCTATGCACTTCCTTGGATATGTGTAAGAGTGACATTTTTTTGTAAACATAAAAAAGAAATACCATTTAATGAGTCAATCTGCAATTACTAGGTCAATCTGCAACAAGTATTTTCTTTAATATATACAAGAGATTTAGCAATGTATTCTTCTGGAAAGACTAATCTATTTCCTTTTTTTTTTTTTTTGCAGAACCGCGATAATCAAGACCGTTCATCCATTCCTGGGCAACCAAGTCAACATCTTGCTATGCCTCCATCTTTAGCTCAAACCCCAAGTCCGTACAGAGTTGCTCCAGATATTCCAACTGATCAGTCGCATCCACAGCAATCCTTGAACCAGAGGGTCTCACATCCTCAACCTTCGGGTATGGTGCGATCATCCACGAATCAAACTGCTCCTCATCTTGCTCCTCGAACTCAACTTCCTCAAGGAGTTGTACAAAGTGGGGTGGGTATGATGGCGGGTCCCAGAGGAGGTAATGTGGAATCCCGCCATATACCTACTGCTCATCGAGCTATGCTGCTACAAAGAATGTCACTATCACCTACAACGCCCCCTATACAGGCGTCAAGACCATCACCATCTATACAATCAGTAACTGCTGATGTTCTTAGGGCTGCAGTACGAGACCCAAGAGGTAATGTGTGAATTAGTTTTTGTTTACGTGATTATTACATTATTGGAAGACAATTCATGATCTCGGGATCAGCTTGTTGGAGCTCAACTCCTGTTGGGTTTTGCTCAAGCTTGAACATGTTTTTAAACTCAAGGGATAGAGAGCAGGTAACTTGGAAAAATTTACTCCATAATCTAAAAAATATACTCCCTCCGCCCAAGATCTTCCCACTTTCCATTTCGTTTATCCGAAAAAGAAAATCTCATTTCTAAATTTGAATGGTAAAAATAAGTAAATTTCCAACTTTTGAGTGAATGGGTGCTGAGATGATGGGCTAAGATTAGTGGTCATTTGGGTGATTCTGATGTTCATTAGGGGCTAGTAATGGAAAGAAAAATATATCACTAAATTGTTTGAAAAGTCAAATGAAAACATCTTTATGGGACGGAGGGAGTATCAATTCATTGTGCAGTTAATTTGGTTCTTGGTAATAGTTGGACTTGCTCTTTAGTAAGAATAAATGAGTCAAGCTGGAACCCGAGACTTGGCTCGTCTCATTTACAGCATAAAACACAGCATTAAAATCCAGACGCACCATTTTTCTAAACCCAGACATTTGTTTAGAGTTATTAATAACCAATGTTAATACTCCATATTAGAGGAACAATCTTGGTAACCCTCTGAGCAGGAAATGCAGGAGTAACAGCCCAACCAGCTGCAAGAAACGAGACAGTGGATCCGTCAGCAGAGCAGAACTGGCGGCCAAGTGGCCGCATGCGTGGAAGTTTATCAGGCCGGGCTTACTCAGATGCTTTAAGCCAATACATTATTCAGCCAACTCAGCCAGTCCAAGCAGCTCGTCCAAATATTACATCTCCGCCATCTGTACTTCCAGCTCAGCTCCAAGCCCTCCTGGCAAATAGAAATGGCCAGTCACAGGCACCAGCTCAGCAAGAGGCAAGTGGTCAAGGTTCAGAGGTGCCCCCCGATCAGTCTGCGGGAAACCATTAATGCTGTCTGGTGTATAAATTTGCATGTTTTCCTAGGAGTTGTATTTGGATTCTTGTAGCTGCTATATGATTATACATGGGCTTGGATCACAATTATTCTTTTAAATATTTTTTTATTAGGTTTCATAATATCTTCATCTGTATTTTTGAACATGTTTGTGTCACTGCAACTTCCTGGTTGTACTCTAGGGATGCCCAGTTAATTGCTTCAGCTTTTGTTGCAACCCCTTTCTATGAAGAGCAAAGCGCTTTTAATGGTATACTTCTAATGCAATGCATTGGGGATGACATACCTTTCCAAACGATCGTGGCTGAAAATGATATGGCTTTTCACCTGGGCAGTCAACGTACTATCTGTTCGCCAAATGGGAACAATAATATGGGCCACTAATTGAGCCATATAGTACTACTAGTAAAAGCCCGTGTCCGAGGACACGTGATATTTTTTTAATTAAAAGTGAGGGTTTACGAAAATTCAATTTTAGGAGGGAAATTTGCCTCCTTTTTCAATTTAGACTGTGGGAAAGTTATTTTGAAAATTAAGGGTAAAATTGGAAATAAAGAACCTTGGCAGAATTTGAGGGGCAAAATGGGAAAAAATAATCTGGAACTATAGATAGAACTGTTCATTGACTGAGTTGGCATGGTGCCATTTATACTATAGATATTCTAGTAATGATACCATTTTAAAGTCACCCACTTATCTAAAAGCTTAAGACATTAGACCGAAACTTTATATCAAGCTTTCACACTTCTTCTAACGTGTTAACCAGTAACACACGTAGAGAGTTTACAAACATGCCAAGTTATCGGGCATGCCAAATTTCAAACATGTCACATTTTTGGGTGTGCATGTCAACACAGTGCAATTTTTGTACAAATAAATCTGAGTAATACTGCAAGCGGGTGTAATCGAACCGAGGTCTTGTGTTCTGATAATTAACATGGTATCAGAGCACTTGGTTGGATTAGCAAGGTCAAGGGTTCAAATCTTCCGCTTGCATTTATCCTAATTTTTTTTATGAAGGGTACGTATTTAGCCCAATTGTACCTCTATAAATCCACGCATGCAAATAAGGGGGAGTGTTAATATCTAAGCATGCAAATGAGGGGGAGTGTTAATATCTAAGCATGATATACATTGTAAATGCCCTCTTTATTTTAGAGGAGTTGTTACTTAACGATCCGGATAATCAATTTTAAATCATGTCCCAAGTTGGTGATGTAAAAAAAAAAACAAAAACAATAAGACTCTTAATAATGAGAAGAGCAGATAGATTAACAGGAAAGGAATTGTTGTAATGTCTAAATGCACAAATCCCCAATCCTTAAAGAAGGCACCATCACTTGTGAAAGATTGAGAGAGAGAGAGAGAGAGAGACCATCACGTTAAATAGATAACGATGTCTGCCTTTCCGTTAAAAGTTATAACAATCCCCCACAAAATAACTAAAAGAGGATACAAGTTGATGTAAAACCATAACGGTCAAAACCAAAAACCCCTGCCATCTTAACTATTACTGTCATTCAAGGGTTAACTAGTACCACTACCACTTCTTCAACTCCATTCTATCTGGGGGACTCACTTCAATCTTCTTCGAACCAACGTCTTTCCAGTCTGTTGACAAAACTGTCCCGTTTGATTCATACTGCAAAACAACCACTCGTAAGAATAAGCTTTCCTCCTTTCGGAACAAGTAGCAATACTGCAATCTCTAGGACATAACTAAATGGAAAAACTAAGGAACAATGAGTTTGAAGTCTTACAAAAGATTTGGTCATGGCTCTCCTCATATCTTCATCTGCATTTTTGTATATTTCCCCAAACACTTTGTTAACCGCTGCATCACCATCTAACTGCTCTTCTTTCTCCTGAAATTTAAATAACTTAGGTCGTCAATCTCAAGTGTTCTGGAGAAGTGCACTATCCAGGAAGTATTTTAAAATAAATAAATATATATAGAGGCAAAAAATTAACCTCCTTTTTAACTTGAGCTTCCAGCTTGTCCCAGTCAGCAACTCTTCGCTTTGAAGAAGGGTACGCAGGCCTCCCAGATCCAACAGTTGTCACAGCTGTCCACAAATTCACAAAAATAATCATAAGCCTCAAATATTTTGTTTTTCTTTGATGATTTGGCAAATTGATGTGCCTAATGCCTTTTGAACGTACGTACCAGATGATGAATATGTTTGTTTCACTGCAACTTCTTGGTTGTACTCTAGGCATGCCCAGTTAATTGCTTCAGCTTTTGCTAGACGAATTTCTACTTTGGTTGATAGCACTTCATATCTGCACTTGTCAGGTACGATCTGTGTTCCCATCCAGTCAAACAAAGAAGTCACTAATTATGATTGCCAAATAAAGATCGAGATCATTATGTTCATTAAAGACGGATGATGCCTTCATTTTGGACAAAAATTTCACCTTAAAACATTATAAGCAGGCCAGAATAAGTACTCCCTCCGTCCCTAAATGAGTTTCATTTTGGGTTAGGTTGAATTGGGGTTTAGGAAGTGGGAACATAAATAATATAATCCCCTTGTCCCATAATAAATGTCGCATTTAACTTGTTGAATTTTTCAAGGAATATGTTTTACTTGTTTGTACATTGCTTGTACAATGGTAAATTACACTTACTATTTAGAAAAGCGACATTTATTTTGGGAGGGACTAAGAGGGAAAATGTGTCATTTTAGGACAGAGGGAGTATTATCTATGAAATCACACTTGAAGGAAGCTGAAATAAAACGAGGAATGACAGATAATCATTTTTGCAATCCCTTTCTTTGAAGAAGCTAGGCGTTTTTCATGATCCATTTCACTTGATAACATACATACCTTTCCAAACAATCGTGGCTGAAAATGATAAGGCTGTTCACCGGGGATATCAATGGCAACGCTCAACTGCAAGAGATGCGATAATTGACCATGTAAGTAAAAAAAATTTGAAAATCTCGATCCACATAAGTGTTGAAGAAATAAAGGAACATCAACATACTATTTGTTCGCCAAACTCAATGACAATGCTTTTTGCAGGAACACTCTTGGCAAATATTGTCACAACAAGTTCTTCTGGCTTCTGATAGAATGCATGCCTGAGGAACAAATGATTGTTAGTACTGAAAGCTTATAGAAACATGAATTTTTATTACGGCAAACAAAAATATAAATCGGGACAATTTATTTTTGGGACGAGGAAGAAATATGAATAATAGATGTGATAAACAAAGCAAAAACGTAAGCTTTGCCGGAAAACTAAATTGAGAATAAGCTGCTACCTGTATTTTGGTTGAACTAACTCCATCTCTTTCTTCAGATTTGAGTCACTGTTTGGATTCTTTGAGTCACCCATATTTCCGGTTGTTATATTTGATGCTTTAGACCCATTAGAAGCTGGGACATCACTATGCAGATTAGGCTTCGAGGACCCATTTGAAGTAACACTTTCCTCTGCAGGGATTCAGTATGGAACAAAGATGTTTTAAAATAGAAGAATCTATATTATAAAACTATGTCTCTAGATAGGGTGCGGATATATACAAAATTACACTTCAAGGAACCCAATCATATCAAAAATGGTTTCAATAATTGCGCAAATTATAGATGCATCTGGACCAGGACTCAGATAAGGAACCAATGGAGTATTAAATTTACTAGGCCTTTGATATGTCTCCGGTGGAGCTCAAAATTCTCTATGAGATTTTATTACACATTCAACAGAGACAAATAACCATGTTCATCAAGTATCAAATGTACTTCATTTAATCTTGATTAACATGATAAACCGTTTACGCACATAATACCCTTGAAAGTTTAGAATTGAGAAGTTTAAATCCATACAAGAAATCCCCCCCCCCCTTCCCATCTACAATTTATTGGAGCTAGGTTGATCAAACATGTACCAGCTGAAGTAGCATACCTGGAATATGATTGTCACATTCTTTAATCAGTTTGGTGAATCTGGAATCATTCTGCACTAACGCATGACCTTCCACAAGAGTTGCTTTTGCAGTCAGATAGTCTCCAAGCTTGATACAAGCAGTGCTGAAGAAAATGAACACAAAAACTTAATCATAAAGAAATAAATTAAAAAAGAAAGGCAAGAGCTTTAGTTGTCCAAAATAATTCTCAAAGCTACCAAGTCATTATTAAACACTACTATAAGCAGGTAACACAGGCAAATGGTTAAATTGAGGACATCAAAACGGATTTGGTGATATGCTCATAGCTTCAAGACACACCATTCATTGACAAAACTATATTGCACTAGTATCTGCAAATGAGCAAAGCAGGGCCAATAGCATAAATGTTACTCCCTCCGACACAAAATGAATGTCCAAACAAATTCAAATTTGCTCTTGATCAAGAGCAAATTGAAATTTTTTTGGACATTCATTTTGCAACGGAGGGATTAAGGAATTGAGAATATGGTTCCAAAATCCATGGCAAGCTAATTAATGGATGTTGAGGATATTCATACGCGACAAAACATTGAAAGATTACCAAACTTTTTCACCAATGTCCTCATGCTATTAACTATGGACATCATGATTGCTGTTTAGAAACTATTCTAGGGGATAAAGTAGAAGACTGGATCAAATATCAAAGACAAAATATCAAAAATTAATAGCCAAGCAGGAGCACCTCTTGCCAACAGCTTAAAAAAGAAAACAAATCCAATTGTAAGAGCTAGAATAAGTGGAATTCAGGATACTTAGAATTGAAGAGTTAGTACAAATGAGCAAGGTGGGTCAACCAAGATTCAAGGAAAAAATGAGCCCCACAAAAATAAGCACATATATGTTGCACTAACTTAAAATATTCATCAACCAAAAAGGAAAACTAAAAATATAATGTTTACATATTTCAAACTGGTACAAGTGATGGACACAATGTCACAAGGGAAATAGTACACCTACCCTTTCCGAAGGTATGCCTTCGCCATCGAGGAATCCAACTCAATTGCTTTGTTTGCATCAGCCACAGCTTCTGCAAAGCAATTTAACCAGCAATTATCAGTATAGGTTATACATACATTTATCAATGATAATAGTGAAAGACAATGATAATAGTGAAAGACATCCTTTTAAAGGTTGACTAAAAGAATAGAACGGTTGCATACTAAGATTACTTTAAAAAATTAAGGCTTCAAATTTTTTATCAAAATCTTTCTTTCATGATCAAGATATAATATTTTTGTTGCATATAATAGAATATAAATGTAGTGCAAATTAAAAGAAATACAATGGTGTAAAACAGTAAAAGTACAAAATCATACAAAGTTCACTAATCCTTTTCTGAAGGTTCCATACTAAGACTACTATCAAAACTTAAGGCTTTGTTTTTTTAATCAAAATCTTTCTTTCATGATCAAAATATGATTTTTTTTTTTTTTTTTTTTTGCATATAGTGGAATACTCCCTCCGTCCCATTTAAACCTTCACCCTTTTGATTATGACACGCAAATTAAGAAAAAAAAGGTTAGCGGAGAAAGTGTTGTGAGTATAAAAGTAAAATATGAGAGAAAATGAGGGGAGAGAATAGTAAAGTTGATTGGTGTTGTGAGGGTAAAACTAATGTAGGAGAGAGAATTAGGGGTGGAATAGTAAAGATTCTTTGTCATTTTAGGAAAGGTAACGAGACCCCGTTTTGACAAAAGGTGACGCTTCAAATGGGAAGGAGGGAGTATATATATACATATGTATAAATTTAGGGCAAATTGTAAGAAATAAATTAATGGTGTAAAAGTACAAAATTATAAGAAGTCAAATTTACCGTTGAAGTTTTGAAGCTTAATGTTAGCTTGAGCACGGTCGGCAAAAAAATGGGCGTTTTGAGGGTGGAGGGTGATGGCCTGAGAGTAGAGGTCGACGGCGAGTTCAAAATCGTCGTCAACGAACGCTTCTTTAGCTTTCTCGGCTAGAGCATTCGCCATTGCAGAGAAGAGAGAGAGTATGGGAATTAGTGGAGAAGACGAATAGGCTTTGTGAGAAAGGAATTGAGTTTGTATGTATATGTAGTCGCAGTTTCCTTGTTCCTACGCGGAAGAGGAAAGGGTGAAGGGAGGGAAATTACGAAATTGTGCGTTGAACTTGAAAGCTTTTTCTAGAGACTTCATTGGTACTTTTTTTTTTTTCTTTTTTCTTTTTTTTTTTTTACAAATATACAAGGGACAATTCCCAAATAATCCTCTATTTTAATGGAAATACCATCAATTATGACAATAATTTTGAAATTTAATCATCTAATTCGACATCATAATTAAAATTTTACTTAATTTATTGCTAGTTTAATGACACTCAAACTACCCTCACACAAATACATGTCTTTCTCTCGCTACCCCTCCCGTTCCTCACCATCTCCGACCACCCTTTCCCATCTCCGGCCTCTGCCAACCCCTCTCATCCCCTCACCCATCTCCGGCGAGCACCTCCTCTCCTTCGGCCACCCATTCCCTCTCACTCTCCGAACATATTTGGCAAGAAGTGAATCAGAGGTTTTATTGATGCACTGATTGTTTTAACTTACCTTGGTTAAGAAAAAAAATATACTATATAAATTTGAACCTCAATTTATGACTCACAATAACCAAAATAATAAGCAAAAAACTTGACAAATTACGAAATTAAAAAGATAAAATGTTATTCTTATCATTTAGGAAAAAAATAATTTTTAATAAGATTTTAGATATAATATTTTATATTTGAATGGTAATCAGTTTATATTATTAAATGATAATTAGTAAATTGGTAAATATACATATTTTTATAATAAATGATAAAAATGATTGTTAATGTAATAATTTAATTAATATATGCATTAAAATATTATATATAGTATATACTCCCTTCGTCCCGCTACAAACCGCACTGGTGGTCAACTGTGCGGGTCATTAACCAATGATTTTATGAATGTCTAGATATCTCTGTGCAATTCTAAAAAAAGGTATTGATAGTATTTCTATTGGTGAAGCAATAACAATTTTTAAAATTACAAAAAAAATATCTAGATATTTATAAAATCATTGGTCAATGACCCGCACAGTTGATCATCAGTGCGGTTTGTAGCGGGACAGAGGGAGTATATAAGTAAGTATAGTATTCCACCTATGTACAAAAATTAGTAAGCCTATAATTTATACATGTACTCCCTTCGTAAAATTTCAAACTGAACTAATTTTTTGAACACTGTGATTAAGAAAAAGTAAGGTAGAAAAGAGGTGTTGCGAGTATAAAAATTTAAATAGAAGAATTAATGAGTGAAAAGAATATTAAGTTTTTTGTTGTTGTGAGTATAAAAGTAAAATAGAATAGATAATAAGCGAAATAAATAGTGAAAAATATTTGTCATTTTGGGTAGTCTGATTGAGATGAGATGGACCAAAATAATAATAAATTTGAATTAAGGTGAGACGGAGAGAGTATATCTCATTATAACTTATATTTCTTAAATATAATTTCTTAAAGTTATTTATTGATCCTTTATATTTTTTGATATCTCAGAAGTTCTTTATAAACAGCCAGGTTGGGAGATTTTTTTTCAAATAATACTGTTTTAAAATTTTATTTATCATTGTGATTAACTGTTCAAAGTTTTGTCCAAAGTGTTTCACTTTTTGAAACTCGCTACACCGTATAGCAATGTTTACTTGGACAGGTCAAACTCGCTACACTGTGTAGCAAGTTCTATGTAATTAAGTTTGATAGTTTGGTAGTTAATTAGAACAATTAATTAAGCAAAACTCGCTACACCGTGTAGCGAGTTTAAATTGTCAAAGTCAAATTCGCTACACCGTGTAGCGAGTTTCTCTTTAATAAATTGCCCAACTAAGTTTTCCCATATTCATTTATCCTCCTCTCCCTCGTTCATTCATTCTCTCGTATCCTCCTCGCAACTCTCAATCTTCTCAATCCAAATTCTATTAAACACAAAAAATGGATCCTAGAGAGCAGCGTTTTTTTTTCCGCGGTGAATCCTCCTCTTCATCGCGTGTTATTCCTGATCCCGCCGGTGCCGTAGAGTCCGCCATGCGCCAGAGAAATCTTGACCGCCAGAGCTTATCTTCGCAACAAACCCCGATCGCAACCCAAGAGTATATACGGAGAGCGATTGAAGATCCGGTGAAGGATGAAGCTTTCCAAGACGGTTCTTGGCTCTCTGCAATGGAATTTCTCACTGAAATCGGTACATATTATCCATTGAGCTCTATCAAGAAGAAATGTCATACTATTGACAGGGTGGATCAGGTATAATACCAAGATTAATTATAGTTAAATGTGTGTACACTTTGATTGATTTTTTATATTTATGTATGTTTTATTAGGTTGTTGTTGTTATCAAGTCCTGCACATCAAATGGTCTTGGTGATCTCTGGGTGACTTTAAAGGTTAGGATATGAGCTTAGTATGCTTACTATCATGGGTGAAATGTGTTTTGATTTACTAACTGGAATAAAATTATTAGGATCCTACGGATACCATAGATGCTTTCATTCAACATAAAGTGTCTGAGAGTGAATTTGGAAAAGATATATCTGTCGGTTTTGTTCTGATACTTCAGAAGGTATGATATATTAATTAGTGGAAGTCAGTACACTTTGAAATCATCATTAATACTTCCATCTAATTGTTTGTTTTGAAATATTTAGGTTGTTGTTTGGGCCCTAACCAATCACGATCAGCACGTTATCTTAACATCACACTCCCTAATGTGTTCAAGGTACATATTTTTTTATTTTTGCTGAATTGTTGGAATCATATAGTAAATAATGTTAAACTCATTTGTTTTGCAGGTATTTTCTAAGAATAATGAAGTTAATATGGCTGAATTCTAAGCCCATCTCTCTCGATCAAAGCCTCCAGCAACCCATAATCGTACTGAACTCTCCCTATGTAGTGAACTCCACTAAAGTCGCACTACGCCAGTCTGTACAATATCTTAGGAGCTAATACGGCCGGCAAGGAGGCACCACAACGAAAAGACAGGGGACTAGCAACCTCCTGCTCTCGGCCCAAATAAATCGAGCTCTATGGTTCCCATGCTGGGTCAGAACAGAGGCATCGATAGACCCGGGATCAATGAAGGCATCCATCTATTTATTTCAATATCAAGGTTGGTAATTAATAATCATATTTTTGTAAACTGTGTTTCTTCTATATTCATTATTTTCTACATAGTACAAGTTTTGATACGTCAGTAAAATTTGACTTTTTTGAATAGTCATTATTTTCTAAATACTTTACAGGTACGTGGTTATTGTTCTACGAGGCAAGAAAATAAATAAGAGAATACAAAAGTGTAATTACTAGTACGTGGCATTGTAATTCAAAGTTATCCCACACTTCCAAGAAGTGCCTGTGGGGAAGGTATTGATTTCCAGCCTATATACTAAGTAATACTTCAAGAGTAATCCTCATGCGGTTTTGAAAAATAGCATGCGGTTTTTTTTTTAAAGTTTGAACAAGCGGCTTCCAACCTATATACCTTATAAGTACTTCTTTTTTAAATAAGTAAATTGTTCTTTTGAATCAATTTGTTAAGCACGTGCGCGACACATGTCACTTAATCGACTTTTCTAACGAATTTCGTCAAAAAGCCCTTAACTGGCGATAATTTTACATATGAAGCCCTGATGCGACCAAAAAAATTTATCAGGCCCTCCACCACCGAAGACCCTACGTGTTCAGGCCCTAAATTGTCATTTCTCCAATAAATAATAAAGTCTAGGATCTTACTTCAATAAACATTTTTATGCATATTTAATATATTCAAATTTAAAAATAAAGGATTAAACTGAAAGAAATGGAGCGGCTAGGAACAGAACAGGAACATAAAATAGACTGATGTGAGTCCTGATGCTATCACACCAGTACTAGCACCAACAGTAAACAACAGCGGAATAATGAAATTACAAACGAAATGAACAAGGAAATAACACTTATCTACAGCAATTTGCTGTAGACAATAAAACTTCTCTTATTAAACCTCTTTTAAATCAGTTACACAAAAGCAAATTAAGAGAAGACAAAATCATCAAACTCCTCTCACAAAAACAGAAAACTACTGAAGCTAGAATCCTTCAGTATTTAGCCTCTAAAAACCGTGTGAACAAATGAGGCGTGTTCCTCATATTTATAGCCACTGAGTCTTCGGATGTGGATCACTGAAGCTTGGATATTATCTCTTCTACTTAATCTTCTTTATCCCATTTATCCACTCAACACTCTTTATCCTTTAGGCTTCTTTTCTTTGTTGTGAGAGTCCTACAAAAATACCAAAAATAATACTAAAACAAAACACATTTTCGATTAGTAGGTTAGTACAATTAAATATAAACTACATATTAATTAACTTAAATTAAATAATTAAGAAAGTAACAAAACAAAACTAAGTCAACCTTTGACTTGTCAATGTGTGTGATGTCCACACACTTTCAATCTCCCCCTGTTTTGTTGCTTTCTGTTCAAAAAGCAAATCTCATGCAAAATATATAATCAAGCACCAAACAATTTCAAAATAGGGAGTTCGAACACTCCCCCTAAATACTAACTATTAACCATAAATCAAAATATCCAAAACATCCAAACAAACCAAAGCAAACACCACCATTGTTCCTACTTCCTACTGAAATAAAAACAAACATAGACATAAAAGTTAAAATTGTTTTTGAAACTTGGAACCCAAAACACAGAACCACTTGATCAGAAGGATTTGTCCCAACTCTGCCTTGCTTGATCCATTTCTTCTCTGGTTTGGTCAAGAAGCTCCCACCTAAACTCCTGGCTTATGTCTTGAAAAAACGTGACTTGAGCTAGCTCCCCCTTTTTGAGCAGATAAGCTTTCTCGAACAGCCAATAACTTGTTTTGCCTGGTGGACATCTCTTTGAACTGGACCCTTGCATTGAGCATAATTCTTTCCAAAAACTTGATTTCATCTGTGTATACATCCATTACTGGGTCAATAGGTGGTATTGGTGATGCTGGCACATCATTCCCAACATCTGCGGTGTCATCTCCTTCACCATCATGCACTTCAACCACAGAATCATCAGGAAATACTACAGGTGGATAAATAGTGCATTTCGTGCACTCCAAAACAGGTTTTTTTATAAATGTAGTGCAAATTAAAAGAAATACAATAGTGTAATAGTGTAAAAGTACAAAATCATAAAAAGTTCACTGATCCTTTTCTGGAGGTTTCATACTAAGACTACTATCAAAAATTAAGGCTTTATTTTTCTAATCAAAATCTTTTTTTCATGATCAAAGTATGATTTTTTATTTTTTTTGTGTGCATATAGTGGAATATATATATACATATGTATAAATTTAGGGCAAATTATAAGAAATAAATTAATGGTGTAAAAGTACAAAATTATAAGAAGTCAAATTTACCGTTGAAGTTTTGAAGCTTAATGTTGGCTTGAGCACGGTCGGAAAAAAAATCGGCGCTTTGAGGGTGGAGGGTGATGGCCTGAGAGTAGAGGTCGACGGCGAGTTCAAAATCGTCGTCAACGAAGGCTTCTTTAGCTTTCTCGGCTAGAGCATTCGCCATTGCAGCGAAGAGAGAGACTATGGGAATTAGTGGAGAAGACGAATAGGATTTGTGAGAAAGGAATTGAGTTTGTATGTATATGTAGTCGCAGTTTCCTTGTTCCTACGCGGAAGAGGAAAGGCTGAAGGGAGGGAAATTACGAAATTGTGTGTTGAAAGCTTTCTAGAGACTTCATTTGTACTTTTTTTTTCTTTTTTCTTTTTTTTACAAATATATACTCCCTCCGTCCCGCAAAACTTTACCCCTTTACTGTTGAGAACGGAAAATAAGGAATAATGTTATTAAAGTAGGTGTTATGAGTGGGAGGAGAGAGAATGAGTGGAGAGAATAGTAAAATTAAAAAGTGTTGTGAGTATGACAAGTGGGTCCCATGAATAAAGAAGTATTAAAAAATTTCCTTTTTAGGAAAGTGGGACTTTAAAGTGGGACGCCCAAAATAGTAAAAGGGGTAATGTTTTATGGGACAGAGGGAGTAAGGAGTTTGTCTTAAAAAAAAAATGCATTTTTTTTCTAAGCTTAGAAAAAATCATTTTTACACTGGCACTTAATAACTCAACACTGACACTTTATTACACTAATACTGACACTTTTTTACACGGACACTTAATATACATGCACTGACACTTTTTTACACTGACACTTTGTTACACTAACACTGATACTTAATATATATGCACTGACACTTTTTTACACTGACACTTTGTTACACTAACATTGGCACTTTGTTACACTAACGCTGACACTTTTTACACTGACACTTAATATGCACGCACTGCACTTTTTTACACTGCACTTTGTTACACTAACACAGACACTTTTTTACACTGGTACTTTGTTACACATGCACCGACACTTTGTTACACTGGCGCTGACAATAGCGGGGAAAACAAAACACGTTTTTTCTAAGCTCAAGAAAAAACACATTTTTTGTAAGATTTTGACATATATAAGGGCAATTCTCAAATAACCATCTATATTAATGGAAATGACCACCAATTAATAAAAAGAATTTGAAATTTAACCGTCTAGCCCGGGATTAGATTATCAGAATCAAAATTTCACCTAGTTTCTTCATAGTTTAATGACACTCAAATTACGCTCACACAAATAAATGTCTCTCTCTCGTCTCTCTTCCCGTTCCTCACCATCTCCGACCACCACTTTCCCATATTCGGCCACCCTTTCCTTCCCCTAACCTCTGCCATCCCCTCTCATCCCCTCACCCATCTCTGGCGAGCCCCTCCCCTCTTCCGGTCACCCATTCTGTGGGGACCTCAACCCGGAACCTTAGATCGTGTCCCGAGCGGGAAGGTTCCCTTACTAAAACAAACCACCTAAATTTAAAAACTTTTGTTTAACTTGAAAGGTAAAAACAAACTTCCATAACCAACATAAAACAACGTCACTTCTCCACTTGGAGATAGGTTTACAAAAACCAACTTTCAAAGAAAAGCAACAACATATTTAGTTACAACATTTACACAAAAGAAACCATTTTACAACATATCACTAAATACAAGTTTCCAAAAGAGTATTAACCAAATGCTACTCCCAACCATCCCCTAACCATATACATACCCTGACAACCCAAAAGAAAGCTTGTCCAAACTCCTTCCCGGCCTTACTGGTTTGGTCCACATGTCTCAGCGCGATCTAAAACAGTAAAGGGAGAAGGGTGAGAATAAATCTCAATAAGTTATTATGATTCAACAAGATGCCATATAAGATGCAACACATAACATGGTTGCTCACAACACATTGTTAAAGCGGTAAACACATTACGTTACCTCAGTTTACCTTTTCCGTCTAAACAATATGTCGTACAATGTAGGAGTAAAACTCCTCTCTTTTGTGAACTGCTTAGGCATATTCACATCTTATAAGACTCATTTTTCAGACAACCATATAAGATTACTCGCTATCTGTAAAAACTTTTGGCTCAATACAGAAGCTATCACCCCAATCTGTGGCCACAAAAGGGGACAGTCACAGGTATAATGTAATTCGATCACCTTATAGAACATTTTTCATAATTGGTCGTATTCCATTATACCCCTAAACATCAACTGATATAAACATTAAAGCACATAAACAGTTACTTGAAAATAAATCCACACTTGGGATATCAATCCAACAACATGGTATTAGTACTCATGTTCAAACCAATAAAATAGTGCAACATATATTTCATACACTATTGAACAAACAAACCATGAATATGTAACCAAGTATGGTCACAATGTATCACAAGCAAGCCCTACATATTCACATATAACATTGAGTACTCTTCATAAAAGGTTCGTTCAATAGTGATTTACCAAGTTTTGATCAACTTTGGCTAAGTTCCACATTATGCTTTTCAATCATTTTCAAGACAATATTTAATCATCTTCCTAGTACTCTTTTTGACAAGTTAAAACTTCATTGTATAGCTCATATGTTGTACTAGGATCAGAGTCAAAAAGGGGTTAAAGATGTACTACGTAGTTAGGCTTTAATTGGCTTGAAAACTGATACAGAGGAAACAGGGCAAGGCACGACTCGTGCCCCACAGCACGAGTCGTGCCACTCAAAAGCAACACGAGTCCACTAGAATGCACGACTCGTTGCCACAATCGGGAAGGGACGACTCGTGCCCGCGGCGAGTCATGCCCTCTTCAGAAATCAAAACTGCAGCTGAAACATCAGCAACGTCAGCAAGACCAAAACCATTATTTTTCATATACTCATTCCCTCTGATCCTCAAGCAACAATACAGGCTCCCAACCTCATTATCACTCATGTCAAACCATTTCCATACATTCTAACTCAAAGAAAAGTGTTTCAAATTTGACATAGGAAATTAAATGAAGTACTCCCGATACAAAGTATAGAAAAGTGTCTAGAACTTCCCCCCCAGGACCTACCCCCCAACCGAGCGTGGCTAGGTGGGGCAGTAAAATTAATCCTTGTTCATACATAGGCTTCTCGGGTACGAAATGGGCCACTTCAAATAGGTTCATTGCTCCGGCCCAGAATACAATTAAGCCGGCATGGGCTACATGAGCCCCTAGTAGTTTACCGGATAAATTGATAAGCCGGGCATTCCCGGCCCACCAAGCGAAACCGGTACTTTCTTGGTCACGACCAACTAAAGCTAAAGTTCCATTAAAGAGCATTTCCACAGGGTATAACATCCTCAGGGAATATAAGGTTTTCATGAGGCTGATCTTGCGCTGCCATCCAAGCACGAATACCTTCGTTTAAGAGAATATTTTTCGTGTAGAAAGTCTCAAATTCAGGATCTTCCGCCGCGCGAATTTCCTGAGAAACGAAGTCATAGACACGTAGGTTCAGGGCCAGACCGACTACTCCAAGAGCACTCATCCATAAACCGGTTACACGAGTCGTGCACTCAAAAGCAACACGAGTCCACTAGAATGCACAACTCGTTGCCACAACTGGGGGAAGGGGACGACTCGTGCCCACCAGCACGAGTCATGCCCTCTTCAGAAATCAAAACTGCAGCTGAAACATCAGCAACGTCAGCAAGACCAAAACCATTATTTTTCATATACTCATTCCCTCTGATCCTCAAGCAACAATACAGGCTCCCAACCTCATTATCACTCATGTCAAACCATTTCCATACATTCTAACTCAAATAAAAGTGTTTCAAATTTGACATTCCACATTTATACTCCAATCCCTTTACCCTACGCTAATATACCCATACTCCTATCATGCAACTCCTCCAAACTCTTTTTCCATCCATTACAAAACCAAATAAAATAGTCCAAAATCACATGCAACAATTTTCCAACACCCAATTCCATATTAAACATTGAATGAGCAAAAATTTGAAGGAAAACATAATAACTTACCTCAATAATTCGAAAATAAGAAAAATTTTATCCGGATAGAAATGCTCCACTCGGCTCCCGAACATCTAGACGCGAACGGATCGCCAAACGGACAAGAACTGAATTTAAGGGATTTTTAGGAAGATGTTATGATCTTAGCAAATTAATCTAAATTTCTGCAAATTGGATAGAGAAACAAACATAGAACAGAATTATAATTGGGGAAAAGAGAGAAGAAATTGGGATTGAGAAACAGAAGATGAAATTGGGGTTAGAGAGAGAAGAATTTAGGTTGAGAGAGAGAGACGAAATTTAGGGAGAAAACTTTGTTAATTTTTCATTGATACTTTTCCCCAGCTATTCACGTTGTATATAACATGATGCAATACAAAGCAGGCCCAATCCTACCCTTTCAATTAACGAAATTAACAACTACCCCTTCTACTAAACGACACCGTAAAACCCTTTATAAGTAAAACAAGACTTACTTACCTAAACGACGATGTGATAATGCGACTCAATTAACCAACTAAATTAACGACATAACACCTAAACGACACCGTTGACTTTATTCCCAAAATTAACGGTCACTCCCAAACCTCTAATCATAACATTCCCCACTTCTTCAGAAAATCCTTGTCCTCAAGGATTTAACCAATTCCTTTGAGCAACTTGTTCATAGGAATAACAATTTTTTCTGAAATGTCACGGTGAACAGCCTGCATCAGATTGTTGGTCAAGTCTTTGGGTCCAAAACCAATCCTCAATGTACCACCTTTCTTTTCATAATGAGAATACTTCCATCCAGGTAAATGTTTCCATCCAGGTGAATGAGTATCTTCAAGGTTAGCCTCAACACAAGTGTCTGATTCACGCAAGGTCTTCACAGTGGCCGAACAAACATCGAAAATTACTTGAGTAATGGCATCATTGTAAGGTACGAGAACCAGAATATGTTGGGTTGCTGCAAATTTTGGAGGCATGACCAAGCCTTTATCAACTCTGTCTATGGCAATAGTCCGCTTGCTGTCATACTTCATCAGCTTAGTAAATAGAATCATTAACTCCATTGCAAGTCTCAAAGTGAGCCAATCTGGAATAACAATGCTCATAGTGATTAGATTCTTGGACTCCCATTCGAATATGTACATGTCCAGTTTACCATCTTGTCCTTTACAAAGCTTGATAAAATCTTTGTCTTCTAAAATAATCCTTGGAATCAAGAACTTCACAGCCAACCAGCCTCGCTTGTGGTTTCCACCCGCTTTGAACTCAAATCCATTAACACTTGCCCTTTTAATAGTCACTTTAGTCCCTGCAAGTTCAACTCCAGCAACTTCTATCAATGCTACCATTACAACTGACCCTCTAACACTGCCGGCAACAGTTGCAACATCAGCAAAACCAACTGCTCCAATCATGAGAATCATAGTAACCGATGTTATTGTTAAAGCACCAAAATTTGCAGCAATTATTGGAGCAGCTAACCCACCCTTTGTTGCCAATAAAGTCCCATCAGTTAATGCAGCATCGTCTATGAAACCTCCACCCTTCAATTCAGACCATGAGTATTTTGGTGTTCCATTTTTCTCTTTGAGCATAACCATTGCACCTTCTAAACAAGCTCCATCCACTTGATTACGCCACCCGACAGCTAACATCATCTCTCCCTTGCTCAATCGAACCTGGGAAGTTATAGGTAGCATAGCATGTTGCACAAAATGGTTGTCATCCCCAACTCCTTCACGACTCCAAGGAATGTTGACATGATATCCTTTGGCATCCATAGAACCAGCTTGATCAACAGCACCAGTACCTGGATAAAAATCAAAATCCTTGTTTTGTAATAACTCGAATATGCTCATTAACTGGTTATTCTTTTCAACAGTTTGGAGTAACATTCCCCTGCTATTTCCCTCCTGAATACTTGCAAAATCTTCAATGATTTCTCGCAATGTTTGAACCAAAATTTCTGCCATTACTACAGGTTCTTCCACTTGGGATGGGAGTATATTTATGGCCCCATGAATAGGAATGTTGTCTTCAAGAACTTCCTTATTAATGTAGCAAAGACACAACAATTTCCAACCCATTTTGACCATTCCAACTGATAGCATTTTTAGACCAATAGCAACACTAGTGAGCATTTTCAGATGTAAATCGATTTCACATATTTGAGCATTTGTAAATAGCAGCATCTCAATTAATAGACCAACTGCACATCTTATAAACACATGTACCTTGCAATCTGTATCAACGCTGACAACAAGCTTCATGAGTATCCTTTCTTGTCGTCCTGATATAGTATTCTTCTCTGCCGCAACCATTCCATGCCAAATTAAAGAAAACATGACAGCAATGTACCTTTTACCAAGTATTTCAAAGTGCTTATATAACTCTTGGTCACTCACATCCACCTCTTGCTGCTCATCAGAAGTGGTAGCAGCAGCCACGTCAACTTTAGGAAGGTTTGTTTTGCTCAAAGCAGACTTGATAGCAGCACCCAAGACATCAAGCAGATTCCCATCTGAGCTATCAAGAGAAAGAATTATAGTGTTTAAAGATTTTTGTAACTCACAACTTTTATTCCATCTTCTCAATATATCATCTGTACCACTAAATGGACCACCAAATTTTCCACAAGCATGCAAAACAGCCAAGACAGTATCCATTCCAAATTGTTTTGTGTTTTTACGTACGCCATTTAGAGTTAAACCTTCCTTTTTAAACACATGAAAAGCTCGCAAAAACTTGGAGCATAACTCATTCAAATACATTCCACTCTGTCCTAGAATACCGGAACTTTCATCTGCCATAACTCTTTGATAATTAATCACACCAATCTGATTATCGTATAATATCCAACCAATCGCCATTTTCCCATCAAAAGCTTCAATAGACTGCCACTTATGGCCAACATCATCGTGACCAAATTTTTCATCAGAGTCATAGTAATCATTTGGACAAACAATCAATTCACTTAACCCATCTCCTTTGCACCGATCCCCTATATCCTTGTCTCTATCCCAGAGTTTCTTAACATATTCTTGCTCACCATCATCCTCCATGGAATCCTTATTCCATTTCAACATTGGTCTAAGAGGTAAAATAGAATGAATAATTATCGACAAGGCTCGCAAAAAATAATCAGGCATCTCAGCACCATATTCATCCAACTTGAAAATGAATTGATCAGCAGACTCACAATTACAATCCATTTCAACAAAAACTTTTTCACAAAATCCCAAATGACATTCTAATTTTGTACATACCTTGGAAACAAGTGATACGTATTCGGTCATCGAAGCACCAACATCATTTGAGATTATTGCAAGTGATTTCACACCATTTTCATCAATCATCATTGACCCGTCAGCTGATTGGAGCAATCCCTCCATTTCTCCCGGGCATTTTGTCGAACAGTTGGCGTGGCTCTTATTTGTTTGATCTCCCTTTAGAGTTTTCTCATCTTCTGCACCATTTTCTGGCTCTTGATAATGCTCTTTGAGTTTCTTATCTTGAGTGATGAAATGCTTCACGTAAGCCTTGGCCCAATAAACTGTAGAAGGAGCAAGCCCTTTGATAAAAGACATACTTTCTTCTTCCAATCCAGCAATGAAGTACTCAAGGAAAAATCCCTCGGTCAGTTCTTCGCACATGTGCGAGGCCATAGTCTCCAACTGAGATCGAACTATCTGAAACTCTTCAACATATTCTTCAAACGAATTTGTCTGGACAATCCTTTCAAGGAATGCAGATGCACACCATTCTAATGCATTCTTGTCTTTAGGAAGCTCAAGCAGGATTTGCGGGTTGACTCCAAGCAAGAAATAGCCATCATCGAAGGCCTGATACTCCATCTACGCCGGATCGAGAAAGCTTTGATACCACTTGTTATGATCTTAGCAAATTAATCTAAATTTCTGCAAATTGGATAGAGAAACAAACATAGAACAGAATTATAATTGGGGAAAAGAGAGAAGAAATTGGGATTGAGAAACAGAAGATGAAATTGGGGTTAGAGAGAGAAGAATTTAGGTTGAGAGAGAGAGACGAAATTTAGGGAGAAAACTTTGTTAATTTTTCATTGATACTTTTCCCCAGCTATTCACGTTGTATATAACATGATGCAATACAAAGCAGGCCCAATCCTACCCTTTCAATTAACGAAATTAACAACTACCCCTTCTACTAAACGACACCGTAAAACCCTTTATAAGTAAAACAAGACTTACTTACCTAAACGACGACGTGATAATGCGACTCAATTAACCAACTAAATTAACGACATAACACCTAAACGACACCGTTGACTTTATTCCCAAAATTAACGGTCACTCCCAAACCTCTAATCATAACAGAAGATTAACCTAGGTTTTGATCTTTCTTCTTTCTTGAAACAGAGGAAAACTTGGACCGATGACTATGAGCTCTCCATGGAACAAAACTTAGGATATCCATTAAACAATTTCTACTTAAGCTCCTCTCTTTCCTTAGTTGCTACAACTAACAACCGTAAGATTTAACTTTGACACTTAAGCACCTCAATATAAATTATATAATTTCACTTAAATTTCAACAATTAAAATATCAACCACACCACTCCTATTTATTATAATTAGACATTAAATAATTAAAGTTAATTTATTAACATTCTAAAATATCAAATAAGTTATCAAAATATCAAAATGAACACATAAAACTAACAAATATCATGAAATGCATAAATGAGATGCCACGCACCCCACCCCCACGTGCTCAACACGTGACCAAACTAGTGCCTAGGTTTAGGGTCGTGACACTCACTCCCCCTTAAAAAAAATTCGCCCCAAATTTTAAATTTACTTACCGGAATGCTCAAATAACTAAGGATACTTCTCACGCATCTCGAACTCCAACTCCCAAGTAGCTTCCTCAATGGTATGATTCTTCCACGTACAAGATTTTCACGATTGGAATGCTCTTGGTTCGAAGCTCCCGGACTTGTGACTCCAAAACACTCAACGGCTCTTCCACATAAGTCATATCCGCCTGAATATTCTCGGGTGGAGAACTCAAGACATGCGAAGGATCATAGCAATACTTCCTCAACATAGATACATGGAACACATCATGAAGAGACGAAAGAGATGGAGGTAGAGCCAATCTATAAGCCAAATCACCAACCTTTTCTAAAACTTCAAATGGACAAACGAACCTTGGCGCCAACTTACCCTTGTTACCAAACCTCTTAATCCCAGTCCGCGGAGAAATTTTCAGAAAACACAAAATCACTTACTTGAAATGACAACTCTCTTATTCTATTGTCGGCGTAGCTTTTCTGTCGACTTTGAGCTGTCTTCAATCCTCGGATCACCTTAATCTTTTCCGTTGAATCCCGAACCAAATCCGGACCCCAAAGTCTTGCTTTACCAACCTCATCCCAACAAATTGGAGATCGACATTTCCTCCCATACAACATCTCATACGGTGCCATCTCAATGCTAGACTGATAACTGTTATTATACGCAAATTCCACCAAAGTCAAATGATCTTCCCAAGATGAGTGGAAATCCATCACACACACACGTAACATGTCCTCAAGAATCTGGATAGTCCTCTCTGTTTGCCCATCTGTCTGAGGATGAAACGCCATACTGAAACTCAACTTGGAACTCAAAGCCTCGTGCAAAGCCTTCCAAAATTGCGATGTGAATCTCGAATCCCGATCTGATACAATGTTGACCGGTACTCCATGAAGTCTAACAATCTCTCGCATATAAAGTTGTGCTAACCTCTCCATCGAATACTTCATGGACACAGGTAGAAAATGAGCCGTCTTAGTCAATCTATCCACTATTATTCAAATGGCATCCATCTTCTTCGATGTCGGAGGTAGTCCCGTCACAAAATCCATCGAAATAACCTTCCCATTTCCATTCCGGAATATCCAACGGTTGAAGTAGCCCCGCAGGTCTTTGATCTGTTGGCTAGTCAAACACTTGGATACAAACTCCACAATTTCTCTCTTCATCCCATTCCACCAATAACCCCTCTTAAAATCTTGATACATCTTCGTACTTCCCGGGTGAATAGCAAATCTAGGTTTATGGCCTTCCTCTAAAACTTGTCTTTTAATCTCCGGTGAAGAAGGTACACAAATTATGCCATTGAAGGTTAAAATCTCATCCTTATTCAATACAAATTCCCCGGTCTTTCCATCTTGTAACTGCCCTAAATTTTCTTCAATTCTGTATCATTTTGTTGAGCTTCCCTAAGGTCTCCATACAAGGTAGGTATAACTTGAACATTCGCAAATAACATCTCACTTCACGACTCACGGGATATCAATGTTGATAAATAAGCCTTTCGGCTAATCGCATCCGCAACCACGTTAGCCTTTCCGGATGGTAGGAAATAACGCAATCATAATCTTTTAGTAATTCCAACCATCGCCTCTGTCTGTTGTTCAATTCCTTCTGAGTAAACAAGTACTTCAAACTCTTATAATCGGTAAAAATCTCAAATTTAGCCCCATATAGATAATGCTTCCACTTATGCAATGCAAAGATAATCGCAGCCAACTCCATGTCATGAGTAGGATAATTCTGCTCCGCCGGAGTTATTCCTCGAAGCATACGCAATCACTTTCCCATTCTGCATAAGAACACAACCTAAACCTTCCTTTGACGCGTCACTAAATATCACGAAGTTCTTGCATCCATCAGGTAGGGTAAGAACCGGAGATGTAGTCAATCTCTTCTTCAACTCGGCAAAACTAGCTTCACACTTAGCATCTCACACGAATGATATATCCATCTGAGTCAACCTTGTCAACGGAGTTGCAATTCTCGAAAATCCTTCAATAAATCTTCGATAGTACCCCGCCAACCCAAGAAAACTACGGACTTCAGTCACTGTCGAAGGTTGTTTCCAGTTGACCACGGCCTCAATCTTCGAAGGATCCACGGCAATACCCGAACTTGAAACCACGTGACCCAAGAATTAAATCTGCTCGAGCCAAAATTCACACTTGCTAAACTTTGCGAACAACAGCTTCTCACGAAGCACAGATAAGACAATTCGCAAATGCTTCTCATGATCTTCCCGGGACTTTGAATATACAAGAATGTCATCAATAAAGACTACCACAAAACTATCAAGGTAAGGTTTGAAAATTCTGTTCATCATATCCATAAACACCGTCGGTGCATTTGTCAACCCCAAAGGCATAATAACAAACTCGTAATGGCCATACCTCGTCCTGAAAGCTGTCTTGGAGATATCATTTGGTCGGATCTTCAAGTGATGGTATCTGCTACGCAAGTCAAGCTTGGAATAGATCACGGAACCTTGAAGCTGATCGAACAAATCATCAATGTGCGGAAGAGGATACTTATTCATGATAGTAACTTGATTCAACAAACGGTAATTAATACACAATCTCAAGGTACCATCTTTCTTTCTTACAAACAATATCGGTGCTCCCCAGGGTGAAACACTCGGACGGATAAATCCCCTATCCAACAACTCTTGCAACTGAATCTTCAACTCTTTCAACTCAGCCGGTGCCATTATATAAGGTGCTTTGCATATTGGTGAAGTAACTGACACTAAGTCAATACAAAATTCCACTTCTCTATCCGGAGGCATCGAATGCTCCATTGAATACACATCTACAAACTCATTCACAACCGGAACATGAGATAACTCGGGTGACTTTTTACTCGAGTCTAACACATAAGCCAAATACCCTCACACCCTTTAGACAACATTTTTTGAGACTTCAATGCAGATATGACATGAATACCAAATAAGGACTTATCCACATCAAACACAAACATAGGCAAATCAGGCATAGAAAAGGAGACTCGCTTCTTATGACAGTCTACCAATGCATGACAACTACTCAACCAATTCATGCCAAGTATAACATCAAAATCATGAATTGGTAACTCTACCAAATCAACTGGCAATATGTGCCCACATATAACCACATCACAACCATGGTAAACCAAAGAAGATTCAAGGTACTCTCCCATAGGAGTAGAAACATCCAACACATAAGGCAAAATCTTAGGCAATTTATGCAAAGTAAATGTAAAATGCGATGCCACAAAAGAATGAGATGAACCGGGATCTATAAGAATACGAGTCTTAACTCCTGAGACAGGTAATATACCTTTAATGACAGTTGTGGGATCTACCTCTCCACGACCCAAGGTAAAGACTCGACCTTGGACCTTCTCCTTCGGTTTCCCCTCATTATCTCTCTTTGTACCACCCCTCGGTTGGCCACCTTGCTGTCCACTACCCGAAGCTTGTCCCCGCTGCAACCTTGGACAATTTCTCCTAAAGTGTCCTACTGCCCCACACTCAATGCACTTGCCTTTCTTGCTCCAACATCGATCTTTGGAATGCCCCAATTTCTTACAAAAGTTACAAACAATCCCAAACTGACCGGATACTGGACGCGTCACAGGAGCTGTAACAATTCCCCCTCGTACATTCACTGGAGCTTAAGACCTTGGCTGTCCTCTATTCTGCCCGGAGCCTTGTCCTTGAAACCTTGTTTTGCTTCCACTACTACCTTCGGGTCTGCCACGGTGCTCCTCAATGTCATTCTCAATCCTATACGCCCTATTCACGGCCGCCTGATAGTCGGTGAAGTCATGAGTCAACAATTGCTTCCTAAACTTGAGCCTCAAGCCCTTCACAAAATGGTAAACTCTCCTTTCTTCATCGGGCACCAAGTGAGTGCAATTTCGTGCCAACTATGTAAACTTAGCTGAATATTGAGCCACCATCATAGTTCCTTGCTCTAGACGCAAGAACTCCACTTCCTTCTTATCGCGAGTAACCATTGGAATAAAGTGTTCTTTGAACTTTCGGGTGAAATTCTCCTAAGTCTGCGGCGTATGATCACGATCCCAACTTTCCTTCAATATCTGCCGCCAATGTTCCGCTGGACCTTCAAGCTTAAAAACTGCACATCTCACCTTCTCTTCAACTGGACTTTCCATAGCCGCAAAGATCTTGTTCATCGCCTCTAACCATCTTTCTGCCTTTAACAAATCCGGATCTCCATTAAAACTCAGTGGATTCATCTTCACAAACTTTTCCAATCCATGGCCTTGACGTGCCTAGGGTTGATGTTGAGCTTGTCCTTGAGTTGTCATATTTTGTAAGAAAACTCTGAACAGGTTCATCATCTCTTCGTTCTGATTTCCTCCTGCTCCCACATTACCCACATATTCTTGAGCCCTTTGTTGATCATCATCATTTCCCGCCATTTTCAACCCCCTGCATCAAACACTCGTCGTCAGTTATCACACACTCCCACTTAATCTAGAAATCTACCCTTGACTTCTAAATTAAGTTCTGATACCAACTGTGGGGACCCCAACCCGAAACCTTAACTCGTGCCCCGAGCAGGAAGGTCCCCTTACTAAAACAAACCACCTAAATTTTAAAACTTTTGTTTAGCTTGAAAGGTAAAAACAAACTTCCATAACCAACATAAAATAACGTCACTTCTCCACTTGAAGATAGGTTACCAAAAACCAACTTTCAAAGAAAAGCAACAACATGTTTAGTTACAACATTTACACAAAAGAAACCATTTTACAATGTATCACTAAATACAAGTTTCCAAAGGAGTATTAACCAAATGCTACACCCAACCATACCCTAACCATAAACATACCCTGACAACCCAAAAGAAAGCTTGTCCAAACTCCTTCCCGCCCTTACTGGTTTGGTCCACCTGTCTCAGCACGATCTAAAACAGTAAAGGGAGAAGGGGTGAGAATAAATCTCAATAAGCTATTATGATTTAACAAGATGCCATATAAGATGCAACACATAACATGGTTACTCACAACACATTGTTAAAGCGGTAAACACATTACGTTACCTAAGTTTACCATTCCCATCTGAATAATATGTCGTACAACGTGAGATTAAAACTCCTCTCTTTTGTGAACTACATGGGCATATTCACATCTTATAAGACTCTTTTTTCAGAGAACCATATAAGATTACTCGCTATCTGTAAAGGCTTCTGGCTCAATACAGAAGCTATCACCCCAATCTGTGGCCACAGAATGGGACAGTCACAGGTATAATGTAATTCGATCACCTTATAGAACATTTTCCATAATTGATCGTATTCCATTATACCCCTAAACATCAACTGAAATAAACATTCAAGCACATAAACAGTTACTTGAAAATAAATCCACACTTGGGATATCAATTCAACAACATGGTATTGGTACTCATGTTCAAACCAATAAAATAGTGCAACATATATTTCATACAATATTGAACAAACAAATCATGAATATGTAACAAAGTATGGGCACAATATATCACAAGCAAGCCCTACATATTCACATACAACATTGAGTACTCTTCATAAAAGGTTCAAGAGTGATTTACCAAGTTTTGATCAACTTTAGCTAAGTTTCACATTATGCTTTTCAACCATTTTCAAGACAATATTTAATCATCTTCCTAGTACTCTTTTTGACAAGTTAAGACTTCATTGTATAACTCATATATTGTACTAGGATTATAGTAAAAAAGGGGTTAAAGATGTACTAGGTAATTAGGCTTTAATTGGCTTGAAAACTGATACAGAGGAAACAGGGCAGGACACGACTCGTGTCGTGCCACTCAAAAGCAGCACGAGTCCACCAGATTGCACGACTCGTTGCCACGACTGGGGGAAGGGCACGACTCGTGCCCACCAGCACGAGTCGTTCCCTCTTCAGAAATCAAAACTGCAGCTGAAACATCAGCAACATCAACAAGACCAAAACCATTATTTTTCATATACTCATTCCCTCTGATCCTCAAGCAACAATACAGGCTCCCAACCTCATTACCACTCATGTCAAACCATTTCCATACATTCTAACTCAAAGAAAAGTGTTTCAAATTTGACATTCCACATTTATACTCCAATCCCTTCACCCTAAGCTAATATACCCATACTCCTATCATGCAACTCCTCCAAACCCTTTTTCCATCTATTACAAAACCAAATAAAATAGTCCAAAATCACATGCAACAATTTTTCAACACCCAATTCCATATTAAACATTGAATGAGCAAAAATTTGAAGGAAAACATAATAACTTACCTCAATAATTCAAAAATAAGAAAAACTTTATCCGGATAGAAATGCTCCACTCGGCTTCCCGAACATTTAGACGCGAACGAATCGCCAAACAGACAAGAACTGAATTTAAGGAAATTTTAGGAAGATTAACCTAGGTTTTGATCTTTCTTCTTTCTTGAAACAGAGGAACACTTGGACTGATGATTATGAGCTCTCCATGGAACAAAACTAAGCATATCAATTAAACAATTTCTACTTAAGCTCCTCTCTCTCTCCTTAGTTGCTATAACTAACAACCTTAAGATTTAACTTTGATACTTAAGCACCTCAATATAAATTATATTATTTCACTTAAATTTCAACAATTAAAATATCAACAACACCACTCCTATTTCTTATTATTAGACATTAAATAATTAAAGCTAATTTATTAACATCCTAAAATATCAATAAGTTATCAAAATATCAAAATGAACACATAAAACTAACAAATATCATGAAATGCATGATATGTCACGCACCCCACCCCCACGTGCTCAACACGTGACCAAACTAGTGCCTAAGTTTAGGGTCATGACATATTCCCTCTCACTATCCGAATATATCTGGCAAGAAGTGAATCAGAGGTTTTATTGACGCTGCGATTGTTTTAACTTACGTTGCTTAAAAAAATTATAAATTTGAACCTCAATTTATGACTCACAATAACCAAAATGGTAAGCAAAAAACTTGAACAATTACGAAATTAAAAAGATAAAATGTTATTCTAATCATTTAGGAAAAAAAAATAATTTTTAATAAGATTTTAGATATAATATTTTATATTTGAATGGTAATCATTTTTTTTTTGAGCTAAATGATAATTAGTAAATTGGTAATCAGTTAATATCATTAAATGATAATTAGCAAACTGGAAAATATACATATTTTTGTAATAAATGATAAACAATTATTGTTACCTATGTACAAAAATTAGTAAGCCTGTAACTTATACATGTACTTCCTTCGTAAAATTTTGTACTAATTTTTTTGACACTGTGATTAAGGAAAACTGGTATACGAAATAGATGTTATGATTATAAAAATTTTAATATGAGAGAGAATTAGTGAAAAGAATATTAATTTGTTTGGTGTTGTGAGTATAAAATAAAGTATGAGAGAGAATAAGTGAAATAAATAGTGAAAAATATTTGTCATTTTGGATAGTCTGGTTGAGATGAGACGGACCAAAATGATAATAAATTCGATTTAAGGTGAGACAGATGGATGGAGTATATCTTATTATATTATAACTTATTTTTCTTAAATATAATTTCTTAAAGTTATTTATTGATCCTTTATATTTTTTGATATCTTAGAAGTTCTTTATAATTAGACATTGATTTTTTTAAAAGGTAACGATCCCGGATCGGCCCGTTTCATCAATAGTGGCCCGCATACAGCCAGGATGGGAGGGTTGGAATGTGCAAGGGCTGGTTCGGGTTTTATTCATTTGCGAGAATAAGGGGCCGGTCGGATCAGCCAGTTGGCCCGCAAGGGCTCGCTTAAAAAGACCAGGTTTGGGCCGTCCACCCGTTGGGCATGACCATTCTGGGGCTGACAGTGCCAATTTGCCTCCTGAGACTGAGTTGCTCTGATCTCATGATCTCCGGTCTCTCCTCTCTCTCTCACACACGCGCACACACACGCGCGCGCACGCGCGCACACACACACACAGAGAATACGGAAGACGAGCACATGAACACAAACACAAGCTCCGACGTTAGTACATTTCTTTAGGTTTATTGCCGGACTCGATTTCCCGTCGAGGGGAACATTACTTCGTTCGATGAAGTGTCAATCAGTGGCCTGTATATGGTCAGAATCTCCACCAACCCATAAAGTAACTGCCACCGCCGTACTCAACCGCCCGCCTACTCTCTATACCGGCGGATCCGATGGCACCATCGTCTGGTGGAATCTCTCATCCAATCACGTAAGTCCATTTCTTCCGTGCAAAATTGCGCGCGTGAACCTATGGATTTTTGTGTGTTTCCGTCTGTTGAAATTAAGCTGATTAGGGTTATTCACAATATTGCCGCTGCAAATGAATCTCAGTAGCTTTTAAATTGGGGTTGTTAACGTATCTAGTCGGAGAAAGCAATCAAGCTTGGATTGTTTACATCTCAAGCCAATCTAGCTTTAAATTGAGCTTGGTGCTCGAGTACCTTGGTCTTTTAGGTAGAAATTGTGTATTAGGGCTCATTCAGACATATCCGAAGAATCTAAGCTCAATAATGTATTGAACTTGAAAATTTATCCAGGAGGTTGGTTTAGCTTGTGCCATTGCCATTATCTAGTTATGCTCTTTCAACTCGTCTCTAGGAAAACTTGAGTAGCATGGTTTTTAATATAGGAAAAGATAGATGGATAGATTGATTTCTTCAAGCTGTATAGATCTTAAATTTACATTAGCACAAGAGAATGAAGAGTAATGATTTCATAATCTACAATGACATAAAGATCGGAGGGAGGAGTTGCTCAATCTTGGACTCCCCATCACAGTTGGTCTCTTTTCCACCACTTTTACCTTCTTCCCCACGAACATCAGAACTCTCTTCCGAATAACCGCAATTTCTGATTTTAACTAATTCGCGGTAAAAAAATAATCAATGAAGTTTTGATTCTTATTGAAATTAAGACACATACGCACATACACACATGCACATACATATTTATGCACACGTCATGTGTGCCAACAATACTTGTTCATTTAATTGCAATAGTTTGTCCAAGGAATCTAGCAGATATTATACTCCCCAAGTCCAGGAATGATGTTCCCACTTTTTCTGTTATCAATTTGAATGAATTTTGAGCAATAATTTTAAGTTAATTTGATTATTTTAATAAAAGTCTAAAAATTGTTATAGATAATATTTATTATGGTGTAGTATTAACAAGTTTTGGATTTTTAAATTAACAACAAAAAAGTAGGAACGTCATTCCGGGATGGAGGGAGTATTATGCAGGTTTAAATATCTATCCACAGTCAAGTAGTTTTGTGGCACACTTTGTACTGCTGCAGACTAGCACGTCACCAAGCTTGCCTTGTTCAATGTTTAGCTTATTTTCTTCTTTTTTTCCTATTTTATGTGAAGGTGGCGTCTAGTCTTTCTGATGACTATATTTGTTGGTCAGGATATAAAACCAACTGCAATGTTGTGTGGTCATGCTGCTCCCATAGCTGACTTGGGCATCTGTTTTCCTGCAACAGCTCCAGGAGACGAAATGATTGGTGATTCAAGTAATGTGGTGCCAAACTCTAACTCAGTTACCTATGGTGCTCTAATAAGTGCGTGTACTGACGGTGTATTGTGCGTTTGGAGCAGAGACAGTGGACATTGCAGGCGCAGGAGGAAAATGCCACCATGGGTAGGGAGTCCATGCATAGTTCAGACGTTGCCTGAAAATAAGAGATATGTATGTGTTGCTTGTTCTTTCGTTGACTATTCTCATTCATCTGACCATCAGTCACTTGATACGACTGAAAGTGGTGAGCCTTTGGTGAACAGAGATTCACAGTCCAGAAGACCGACAAAGTGTACCGTTGTAGTTATTGATTCATATACTCTTACGATAGTGCAAACTGTGTTCCATGGGAATTTATCGATCGGGCCTTTGAAGTTTATGTCTGTAGTTATGCCTACTGGGGATATGGAGAAGCAATCTGTACTGATGGTCGATTCATTTGGTAAAGTTCAATGTGTTTCATTAGTGAAAGACACTGAGCCAAATGCGGAAAATTCGGATTTCTTCCAAAATATATCCTCAAAGTTGGAAACTGTCAATCAAGAACATGGGTTGAATGAGGGAGATCTTGTCTTGTCCTTTGCTACTCGTGGGCGGGTTTTCGCTCTCTTGTTTAGTAACTGTTGCATATTTAAGTTAGTAGATGGAGGTGCTACAGTTGGAGAGATTTCTTTTGTAGATGATCAAGATTGTCATGGAGGACAATTAAGTAAATCACGTGTTCTAGGAGGCATGTTTCTTGAAGGTAATGATTCTAGCTGGATGCTGAATGATGAAGAAAGAGATAACATGTTTGTAGAGACTTTTGCTGTGTGGAATAACAATGGTTATGTAATTGTGTATACTGTATCATATTCTGGCAAAATATTCAGGTTTGTGCCCCTATGTGAAGTCTCTGGAGCTTCACATCCGGCTAAGGTGGGATTGTCCATTTCATTCATTCAATTGAATAGCTATCTCATTCGTATAGAATCTGTCTGCGCCCATATTGAAGAACCAATGCAGTGGAAGCCAGCTATTACAATCTGGTCATTATCTGATAACAGAGGGGGATTTCAACGACAATGTACAATGCTTGGGCAAGGAAGTTTCTTTGATGACTGGGATTTTGAATCTTCTGCATTGCATAAGTATGGAGGAATCAGAGATGGTCTTAGTTTAAAACCCTTAGGAGACAAGAATGACTTACCTGCTCTGCAGATTTGTGCTCCACTCCCGGATAATGTTGACAGCATTCATTCACATGATAACGAATATGATCAGTGCAGGAAAAGGTCATCTGTTTCTTCTTCAATGGTTATTTCTGAGAACCACTACACTCCTTATGCTGTTGTTTATGGGTTCCACAGTGGTGAAATAGAAGTTCTGAGGTTTAATATTTTTATTAGTGAACTGGATTTGAATGATGGGAGTCCACGCAATGCTGCAGATTCATGTGAAAACAAACAATATCTCTCAGGTCACACAGGTGCTATACTATGTTTGGCTGCGCATCAAATGGCTAGTACCTCCAAAGGATGGGACTCCAACCATCTTTTAATCTCTGGAGGTATGGACTGCACAATTCGTGTATGGGATCTTGACTCCGGCAATCTCATTACAGTGATGCATCAACATGTACTGCCAGTACGCCAAATAATTCTAGCCCCACCTCAAACCGATTGTCCATGGAGTGATTGCTTTCTTTCTGTTGGAGAGGACTCATGTGTTGCTCTAGCTTCACTTGAGACTTTCCGAGTAGAGAGAATGTTTCCTGGACATCCATACTTTCCTGCAAAAGTTGTATGGGATAGTAGAAGAGGCTATATTGCATGTCTTTGCCTGAATCCTTCAGGAACATCTGATGTGCTAGATGTTTTATACATTTGGGATATAAAGTCAGGTGCTCGGGAGCGAGTTCTTCGTGGAAGTGCTGCTCATTCAATGTTTGACCATTTCTGCACATGCATCAATAGTAATTCCTTTTCCCTGAGCTCTGTGGATAAAAACACCTCCACCTCCTCACTACTTTTGCCCATAACTGAAGATGCAGACATTTCACAATCTCATCAAAAAGCTTTTGGGAAGGGCATTACTTCATCTAATAGCTTACACAATATGACAAACATGGCTCAGCCCAGTACCTTACAAGCAAATGCCAGTGCGGCAAAACTATTTTCATCATCCGTGTCAGCATTTCAAAGTAACATACATACAATTAAAAGCTCCTGCCCTTTTCCTGGGATTGCGGTTCTTAATTTTGATGTCAACTCATTGATGTCTCTTTGTTGTAATAGTGAGTTTCTTGCAAGTGGAAGTGATACCAAAGGAAGAACCGATTCAGAAGATCTGGGAGTTCAGACACCCAGAACTGGGTATAATAGAGTGAATAGCCTTTCGAAAGAGCAGGGTGCTAAAATTCCAAGTCCCCACCATTTACCTCCTCATGGTTCTAGTGCACAAGGTAGCTCACCTGGTGATAGAGAATGTAATGACTGGGTTCTATCACTAGAAGGATGTCTAATTCGGTTCAGCTTGTCTTTTTTGCACTTATGGGATGTTGATTGTGAGCTTGACAAGTTGCTAATATCTGAGATGAAGCTAAAGAGACCAGCAAATTTCATTGTAGCTTCTGGTTTGCTTGGGGACAGAGGGTCTCTCACATTGACATTTCCTGGTCCAAGTTCCACATTAGAGGTACTCCACTTTCTGTATGGAATATAAGGACCTTTCTGTTTGTTGTCGCTTATTTCTTTATATCTTAGACATTGAGAATTGACATTTCAGCTATGGAAATCATCATCAGAGTTCTGTGCAATCAGATCCTTGACTATGGTGTCCCTCGCTCAGCACTTGATAAGCTTGTCTCATTCCTTTTCAACAGCTAGCAGGTACTAGAATTTTTGCCCAATGAGTTCGGTTGTGGTAATTTAGTGTTCAGATTCAATTTACTCATTCATTAATGTTGTTCTTTGTTTGAATTGAGTTACTTATGGTCATCTATGGTCCTTGCCTCCTTCTTTAGATTAGTTGATGATAAAGATTTTTTCTCTGAGTATCTGCTGCTCAACTCAGTCGGGAGGAATATTTTTTTATTTGTTTGTGGGGTAAATTTTCCTGTGAAGCATTTTACGTTGGCTAGATAAGCATAAGCATAGTGTCATTAAGCTGATATTTTTTATTTATGATCAATTCCTATAATTTTGTTCACCACAAGTTACAACCAAACAAACTTATTGGGCTGAGGCTCAATCAACAAATTTCTCTATGAATTCAGTAGTTGTAAAGATGAACTATATGAACAGATATCAACATATTCTGCAGGACTCGGCAGATGTTCATGGTAAGTGTCTTTGTTTTTTGTATATGGTTTGGTTGCTTGATTAGGTTCATGCTCCAGATAGATGTCTAGTACTCTCTCCATCCAAAATGACTGCCCATTTTGCAAAACTTATCCCCCCACATGACTGCCTATTTTTAAGTAAGTTACTACAATCCCCTTAAAAAATCATTTTCCAATATGTACTTGCCACGTTATAATTTTATGAGGATGGTAAGGGAACTTATGCATATTTGCTACCAAAATTGCTTCAATGTAATTTTTTTTTTTTTTTTGAATGGAAATCAACAAAGACATAAAAGCCCACTTCTTCACCATATTATGACTGAAAGGAAAATGAAAAATCTGCCATTAAAGCAGCCCATTTGAAACATACACTGTATTACTTTCTTCAACTTTTACTTTTAATGTCCGTGGAATAAATCAATGAGTTCTTTCTTTATAAGTATTCCATTTGACACACTCCCCCCCCCCCCTAATTTCAGCCTTTGTCAATACCTTAATGTAATATTATAAGATGTTAAGTGATGTCACAAGACTTTCTGTTTGGACTTTCTTTGGTATTTTGGGAGTTTCTAGGTGACGCTGTTTATGTTATAGATCTGTCTCCTCTGCTTACAATGGTTGTAAGGCGATGGTCCTTTTATTTCTTACAGCTGCTCGTTATTGAACATTGCTATAGCATAACTGATTGCTACTTATGCCAAATTCTTATCAAGCCTTACAGTGTGCTACTTGTGTTTTCTAATTAAATTCCAAATTTAGTTCTAGCCTCCGAGATTATTGCATCTTTACAAAATTCTCTCTTTTTCAGTGCTTTAGCTGCATTTTACACTCGAAACTTTGCCGAGAAAATTCCTGACATCAAGCCACCTTTGCTCCAGGTAATTAGTTGGATTTGTTAGTGTAAACATTTTATCTTAGATTGATAATTAGATGCAATTTCTTGCATCTTCATCATATTAAGTGCTTGACAATCATTCAATGTGGCTTTCAAAACTGTATTTCCTAAACTTCCATGCCGAGTAGATTGGTCGATCCAAATTGGAAATTAGGGTCATAGGACTTTCTGGACAACTCGACAATTCGATGACAGCCCCTTTGTCCTTTTCTTTTGGTGGGCAAACTTTGCCACAAAAGGAAAAGAGCATGCAGGATATTAACGACTTTAATACAACAACTCCACCAACAACATTACCCCAGTTCCACAAAGGCTCCCACATACGGTGGTGTAAGGGGGGTCGGATGTACGCAACCTTGCCTCTGTATTAAAGCACAAAGAGAATATTTCTGGATGACCCACGATGAAAATTGCGTCGAAAATTGCTAGGAGTGACTGCTACTTTATAACAAAGAAGCACAGACAGTTTAGTGAGTCATTTTGCTTTATTCCATCATATCCCCAAGCCAAAAAATAGTGAGTCTTTGGCTCCATCGGAGATAATGAAAATATTAATGGCTTTAATGTGTTTGAAATATTCCAAACTTTCATACTTTGTATCTGAAAGGAACCTAGGTTATTATGTACTGGGCTGATGTGGGGGAAATCGTTTGCTGGGGAAAGACAACTATAAGATATCCCATTTATAAAACTAGAGGAGATTAAAGATGCAGTTCCTTTGGGGTGATTTCATGTCTAAAAAGTGCCTAGGTTATTATGTTCTGGGCTGATGTGCCTATGATGTTAACTTGGGATGCATCTTCTTTTTATGTAATGGGATATCGGAATCACTTGTTTCATATATCTTGTCCTACAATTAAGTTAGCGTCCAATAATCTCTCAACAGGGTGCTTGATGGGATGTGTAGGACTGACAGTTCTCTCGGTCCCGACCAAGGATGGTTGCATCATCAATTACATTATCATAATTTTGTCCCATACCGTGTGAATATATGCACATTTTGGTTGACTATTATGTGTGAGTTTGACATTACTTCTGATTATCCGAAAGTGATTCTTCAAGAGTGATAGTAAAATCGATTAATTTAAAATAAATTCAACAATTATTAATATGTTTGGATAGTACATGTTCAAAACCGATTATGATAGATAATTACCAAAAATGACCCTTATGATATGTATCTCAATATAATAAATGCACATAATAGATAGAGGTTATTAGTGTAAAAACAACGCAAATAACAACTTCTAAGAATCACTTTGGCGGAAGTTGTCATAGTTGCTTCTATCAAAACGCAGTTTTTACGTTTAACAGCTTAAAATCAGAATCACAATTGCTATCCAAACGCTCGTAAAAGTGATTTTGAGCTTCAAAATTGATTATAATAAGCCACGAAAACTCCCTCCCAAACTCACACTATATGGCTTACAACTGCAGCAATCTTATTCAGAAATTTTGTGATGCATGCTACCTTTGCTGCTTAGCTCTTTGATGTTCAATTGAACTTTTATGTTTGAAATTTGGTCATAGCTGAATCATAGCTTGATTCATAGATTATTTAAGTTTCTTTCATTGATCTTTTATTTTCCTCCAGCTTTTGGTTAGTTTCTGGCAAGATGAAAGTGAGCATGTACGAATGGCTGCACGTTCATTATTTCACTGTGCTGCGTCACGGGCCATCCCACATCCCTTATGCTGTGAAAAGTCATACAATAAGGTTAAAATTTTGGGCTTTTCAAATGGAAATGTGCAAAGTGGAGATGGAAGTTCAAACGTGGAGGAAACATCAAAAGACAATAACAGATCTGATTGGCAGACAACTCAAGGGGTCTCTAAGACAGAGAAATCTGAAATACTTACATGGCTAGAATCTTTTGAAGATCAAGATTGGATTTCATGTGTCGGAGGAACAAGTCAAGATGCAATGACCTCTCATATTATTGTTGCTGGTGCATTGGTCGTTTGGTACCCTAGCCTTGTGAAACCAAGTCTAGCTATGCTTGCCGTTCATCCATTAGTGAAACTGGTTATGGCCATGAATGAAAAATATAGTTCCACTGCAGCAGAGATTCTGGCCGAAGGTATGGAGAGTACATGGAGGGCATGCATTAATTCGGAAATACCTCGTCTCATTGGCGATATATTCTTCCAAATAGAGTGTGTAAGTGGAGCATCTGCTAAGTCATCAGCAGGAAATCCAGCTACATCTCTTGAGATTAGGGAGACTTTGGTTGGAATTCTTCTTCCAAGCTTAGCAATGGCTGATATACCAGGGTTTCTACATGTGATAGAGAGCCAGATTTGGTCTACAGCATCGGATTCACCTGTTCATGTGGTATCCCTCACGACCCTCGTCAGAGTTTTACGTGGTTCTCCAAGAAATTTGGTACAGTACGTTGACAAGGTCAGTAAAGCTGATTTAGATTTCAGGGAAAAATAAAACCCGTTATCATCAAGAACATGAAATAGTCAACCTATTGGCACCCTAGTAACAGCTATATGCACGTCTGAAATTTTAATTTACTTTTAATCTCATGATGATGGTGGCATTATAGAGTCCCGTAGAATCAACAGAATTTCATGGTTGCATTTGCGTTTCAGAATTTTAAAGTCTGATGAGTGAATTATTTATATAAGAACAATTAATAATATGTATATGCTGTTAAAATGCTGGATAGTGAATCAGTCATAGGTTTGTAGCTTTCACACATAAGGTAGATCTTTGTATATGATGCATGTAACTCAGTTGCGGTACTGATCTTATTGAAGAATGTTTTTGTAATAAGCTGAAATATTTCTTTTTAATCTTTGACGTGAATGTTTCATCATGATAGAGAAGCATTCGATTTATTCACAGCTTGCCACTTTGTGCATTTCTTGGCATCCCTTCACATGGGTGATTTCTTCATCTATCTCTTCTGCCCACCAGAATGTCTATATTTTGATACTTTAACAAATTCTTTAACTCTTTTACACTTTGTTATTGAATTGAAATGCAATTTTAGTATTAAAATCTAACACTTCGCCAGGTTGCAGGTGGTCAATTTCATTTTACAGACAATGGACCCTGGCAACTCTGTCATGCGAAGAATTTGCCTTCATAGTTCAATGGCTACACTGAAAGAGGTTGTACGCGTTTTTCCTATGGTAGCTCTGAACGACTCATCTACTCGATTGGCTGTTGGTGATGCAATCGGAGAGATTAAAGCTGTTAGCATTCGAATATATGATATGCAAAGGTAGCAAAAACTAAGATCAACCGTTGAGAACTCAAAATGTGGCTTTCATTCTTTCTCTTTCTTGTTTTTTTGTTTTTTTTTTGTTTTTGTTTTGTTTAGTTATCTTTTATTCTGTATATCAGTTGATGCTGCATATTTGGCTTGGATTGGTTTGTTATGGTTAAATGTTTCCATGCAACTTCAGGAAGCATTAGTCTATAGGCTCGCTACTGTAGTTGTTTATAGCTAAATAATTGCATAAGCAACCAGAGGTAGCCTGTCTAATGGTTATTGTTCAACCATGTAGACTGTGATAGCCTGTCTAAATAGTGACATTGGTCATAGTTGACTGACATCCTTGCAACATGCATACATTTTCACATCCTTTGGTGAATGAATATTCCTTGATGCACACAGGCTGCCCACTTACGAGTAGGGCTGTCACACGAAACGAGCCGGCTCGAGCTCGGCTCGTAAAAAAGCCCGAGTTCGAGTGGGCTCGAGGTGAACTCGAGCTCGAGCTCGAACCGACTTTCAAGCTCGGTTTTTTTTTCTCGAGCCGGCTCGAGTTCGGCTCGTATGTTCGACGAGCTCTGACCGAGATCGACTCGGCTCGAGCTCGGATCGTTAAGCTCGTTAAAAGCTCGAATAAATATAGTGAATTATGAATTTTTTAAAAAAATCAAGGCTCATTTAGGCTCGTTCAAGCTCGAGTTCGTTTAGGCTCGAGTTCGATTAGAGCTCGAAAAGCTCGTTTGATTTCAGATTTTTTCAAAAAATAAGTCCAAGCTCAAGCTCAAGCTCGGCTCGTTAATACTCGAGTTCGAGCAGCTCGCGAAAAGCTCGAAACTCGATTCGATCCGAGCTCGAACGGTCATACTGGGCTCGAGCTCGAGAAAAGCTCGAGCTCGTTAACTTTTATTCGAGCTCGAGCTCGAAACATCAAAGCTCGGCTCGTCTCGGCTCGTTTACAACCCTACTTACGAGTTCGATACAGGTGGATTAGAATGTTGATATACTGTAAAGAATGTACCATCTTCTCTCTCTCTCTCTCTCTCTCCTCTTCCACACTTCCCTTGTGATGTTAGAACATCATTTTCTCTCATTCCAAAGTCAGAAAGGGCCTCATATTTTTCATGCTTGCTTTTGATCTTTTGGACTGCTATTAATTGTTTTTATCTGATTAAGTAAACTTGATGAGCTTGAAACTGTCCAAATATATCTAATGCTTTCATTTTTGATGTAGTATGGTGAAGATAAAGGTATTGGATGCTAGTGGACCTCCCGGACTTCCAATCTTGCTGGGAGGAGCTTCAGAAATGGCTGTGAATACAGCAATTTCAGCATTGAGCTTTGCACCTGATGGGGAGGTATTTTTTGTTCCTCACACATTAAGAGATGAATTCTTGTTCCTATAAATTTAGAATGTGCATATGCATTCATTTCTCATAGGTTCTACACAGGTGGGAGAGTCTAATCCTGACATACATGGTTCACCTTTACATGATGACATGAACCCAAGACCAGATTGAATTCTCCGTTACTGAACCCCTTATTAGTGGCTGGCACATAACCCTTTTTTTTTTTTTTTTGTAACTATTATGGATTTGGACCATATTCAGTACTCTAAAAAAATTACAGTGTTCGGTTTCATAGTGTAGAAGAAGCCAAGCAAATCTAATTTTGATGTTGAATGGCAGCATTCAAGAGCTGCCTGCTTCCGTTTCAAAATTTATAATCTTAGGAGGCATAGCATCATGCACTGCATGAATGGTTTGTTTTTTCTTCGTTTTGTTTCTTTCATTCGTACATGTGGAATTTAGGACACTCAGAATAGTTCCTCAATGATTTTCATCACGATTTGCAGTCAGGGCCCAATATTAATATAAGCATTTTGTCAAGAGATGTGCTAAACAGCACCCTATGCCATAGAACGAGTCCAGAACATTGAAAGATGTACCAAGATTGAGGAGTGATATAATTTTCTTTTAGTAGATATTAGGATCGTGTATTTACCACCATTAGCTTTAACCTACGTATCTCCAACACATCCTTGCATAAGGCACTGATAAAGATATATTTTCCTGGCCCCAGTTCGAAAAGTATGAGGTCTCAGGTTCAATTCCTTACCTTACCTCTCAGGGCAAAACATAAGAAAAAAGACAAGGAAGAGAATGAGAAGAAAACAAAATGGTGTCGTAGCATTTAAAAGTGCACCTTACAGTGAGCTTTAAATTTGATTAGCTCATTATAGTCAGTATAATCCATGTATAATACCATAATACCCTTATATTCTTACACCTGTTATGGTGTTTTTAATCTAGCATTTATCATGCTACTCCTTCCGTCCCAAAATTAATGTCCAAAACTCCAAAATAATTTCAAATTTGCTCTTGATCAAGAGTAGATTTTGAATTTTTATTGGACATTCATTTTGGAACGGAGGTAGTAGTATTTTAATAGTTAAACTGGCACGCTGCTGTGATTTCGTTCTCGAGCCTTGTACACACCTCCCGTCACACTATTTCTGCCAAGTAATTTTGTTAACTAAGTTCTTTTATGATATACTTAATACAGGGTCTAGTAGCTTTCTCTGAGCATGGCTTGATGATTCGATGGTGGTCGTTGGGATCTGTTTGGTGGGAGAGAATCAGCCGAAATCTTGTTCCTGTTCAGTGCACTAAACTCATCTTTGTTCCTCCATGGGAAGGATTCTCCTCCAATTACACCAGGTCCAGCATTATGGGAAGTGTGATGGGTAGTGAGAGCCAAGCCAATTCACAGGTAATCTTTCTTGATTGACCACCAATTTTTAGTTTTTGAAAATATATCATCTTCAGCACACACACACACACACACACACACACACACACACACACAAGTAGACTCTCTCTCTCACCTCTCTCTCTCTCACACACACAAACTCAATATGATTGGATTCTGTTTGGTAATTTTACGAGAATGTTACTCATATGAAAGCAATAATAACCTTTTGTTTAATCCATGTGGTAGGAAAGTACAAGGGATATGAGCGAAACAGACAGATTGAAACTCTTGCTTCATAATCTTGATCTCTCTTATCGGCTAGAATGGGCTGGTGAGAGGAAAGTACGACTTACTAGGCACGGCCACGAGTTGGGCACATTCCAGGTATAATCATGCTAGACTGCAGATGAATCTCTAAGATGATTATTCTTTCATCACCCGAAGAATATCAAAGAATATTTTGCTTTATCATTGCGCAACTTTTAATCTCATATATCTCAGAATAAGCTAGTGTACGTATATTTTTCCCATTTTCCCTTCTTTGCCCCTGGGCTACGCTTTTATTTTTTCAATTTTTATTTATTTTTCTAATGCAAAAGGCGATAATAGAAATCTATAGTTACATTACAATAAGAATCATATCCAGTGATTTGGTATGTTCATGATTGTGCTTAGAAGCACGAACGCTTACGGTCATTTATACGTGTGTCTGTGTTATCTCATCTGTTGTATTCCTACTTCATTATACGTAAATCATATCGAAGAAACGGTATAAATAACGTGGTAGAACTTGGTTACAAATGTCAATTGTATGTATATGTTACATATAGTTCACTCTCGTTTTTCCGCCACGGTAGGGTAACCTTAAATTGGAACGGGAAATAACGCGGAACGAGTAGGGTTACAAATGTCATTTTACATCATCTAAAGCTAGATATTTGTGTGTATTTTTTTTTATTTTTTTTAGAATCTAGAGAGAAATTGGAGTTGTTTGAGCAGGGGGCTTAATGTCTCCATGAGTTTCTCACAAGGATGATTGTGAATGCCTTCGTATGTTGTCACCACAACGCCGTTATCTTTGGAGAGCCGTTGGATCTGTTTCTTCACATTGCATGTATGATGCGTGCACCTATAGTAGCTCCTTCATTCAATTTATACAACAAAAAAGTGAAAAAAAAATATGGTTAGAATAATCTTGCAATGGGTTGGGTACGGATTGGATCCCAACTAAATTGAAAGATCTGAATATTAATGGTATCGACCCGAACCTGATCCAACTCGAAGTCATAGAACCGAAACTCGATCCGATCCGATCTCAATTTTATTAAAAGTTTTTTTTTTTCAAGCCAAATTTGTTTGGGCACAATTTATGTTTAAGCCTAATGTTAAATGTTCTATAGAAAATAGTTCAAAATCATCAAATTATCACTTACAAATACAAATAAAGAAATACATTTTAGCAAAACATTAAACATATTTCACTTATATTTAATTTTAATATTTTTTTTAGGGGGGTGTCGGTTGGATCGAGTCGGGATTCGATCGAGTCGACTCCATAATTGAACCCGATCCGAACCCGTTTAGGTCATGAAAAAATCAATCCGAATTATACTTTTCAAATCGAATCACCTATCGAATCGAGTCGGATCGGATTCGATCAATCAGCCTTCGTACGTCGCTACTGCCTTCATACATCCCCTAGCTAAAGACCCTTTACCTTTGAAAACTAATTAATTTGATTGTTTAGCAAAAAATTGAGTACTTCAAGATTGTCATAGCCACTTATGGATTTGATTGTTTAGCAAAAAATTGAGTACTTCAAGATTGTCATAGCCACGGATGGCCTGCCAAGTCCAAGTCCGTTGCTCGTAATCCGTTTGGCCCGAGTCCGTGTACCTGTGGGCAGGCCCACCTCGCCCGCATGAGCCACGAAATAGGCTTGGATGGAGGAATTTGTGATTTGGCGGATTAGACCAGCCACTATGGTGACTCTCCAAGTGAGAGTCACCCCCAAAAAAAAAAAAAAAGAAAAAGCAAAGGAAAGTCACGAAATTTGGTGATTAGGGCACCGCCCAACCAGATCGGTTGACCTAGGTTGTGCAATTTCTTTTTTTTTTTTTGATTTAATTATTTTGATTTTGTATTTATATAAATATATTTTTAAAATTAATATATTTTATATATTAATTTTATTTTTAAAAGGTTGGGTTGGATTGGGTCCGGCCCACATGGGAGTATAAATTATATAAGGTTGGGTTGGATTGGGTTGGGTGAGAGAAATTAATATTTTATTTGAGGTTGGGTTGGGTCAGGGTCACTGATGGGGATGGTCTTAGAAGATCTGATGGATTTGTGGACCGTTTGTCAGCTGGTTTTTTTTTTTTTTTTAAATGTCTATAATGTCCTCATTTAATTGATTACATTTTTATCTCATTTAATTTATTTTTTAAAAAGGAATATATGCTATTTATCAATTAAATAAAAATTATTTAAACTAAATTATTTTCTAAAAAGTATAAACTATTATTTTGTTATACTAACTCTTATTATATGTATAAAATAACTAATTTTCTTAAGACTAAGTAATTTTATATTTTAAAAAATAGCTTATTAAATACCTAATAATTTTTTATTTTATATTTCTGATTTTTTTTATATAAAAAAAGGCTGAAACCCGTTTAGCCCCGAGATTATTTGATCCTGCCCAAACGGGCGGGTTTGGATCCAAGATTTGGGCCGAACCGGGCTAGGCCCGTTTAATCAAATATACAAAACGGGATTTAACCCGTTTCTCCCACGGGTTTATGTCAAACGGCCCCGTTTGGCCAGATGATAGTAACAATATTCACACATTATGCACAATAGTTTTACACATTTCAGAAAAATAGTTCCGCTTTGATTGAATTTCGATTTTAATTATCTAATTAATTTATAAAACTTTCTATATTGCACCATTGAAAATATTATTAATAAAAAAAATTTAATTATAGAATAATCAAATTAAAACAAAATATTAATCAGCTTTCAATCCAAATAACCAATAACCACTAAAAAATTAAAAAATTAAATATGACGGGACGTATAGTTCTCTATTGCGTAATAAGTGTTGCAGTTGAGATAAACCTTTTAAGAAACGCATTTTAGTTGATTATACACCGCTAGTATCATCATAATATTTTCACAAAAAATATTTTTTTCTTTAAAAATGCAATATTAATTTTGGAACGAGCTAAAAAAATAACTCAAATGAGACGAAGAGTGTATACTCCTTCCGTCCTGCCTGAAGCTTCACTTTTTATCCAAATGGTTGTCCCGGTAGAAGCTTCACCTTTCCTAAAATGATAATAAATGTATGCCCCATTTGTCAACCCCACTCACTTTTTCCTCTCGCATATTTAAATTGTGGGGCCCACTTGTCTTATTCACTAACTTTTCTCCCTCAGTATTTAAACATTGTCATATTCACTCCAGCATTCTTCGCTCTCACAACCCATTTCCGCATTCATCACTTTCCTTCTAAAAAATTGTTCTCGCGTTGCTTTCACCAAATGGTGTGAGCAATCGGACAGGGGAATGAGGGAGTATTGCAACATGCAACAATATCGTTCGGCCTTGCAAACAGCAAAGTTTATCATTTACCGTGGTTATAGAAAGTTTGGCGTCTTATGTTATTTGTTAGAGAGGTTGGTGAACTAAATAGTAGAACAACAACTTATATTAACATCATGCCCCAAGATGTTTGATTTTTTTTAATTTTTTTTTCATGCCAAGTTATCGCATGTGTACGTGCTTTAATGTTACACTCGTGGGCGGATTTAGTGTATAAAGTGGGGTGCACGTGCACCCGGTAAATTTTTATTTTTAGTTAAAAAAACATAATTTTTTTACATTATTTACAAAGTTCACCCACTCGCAGATAAGATTACTTAATTTTCACAATTGCTTTTAATAGATCTTATAATTAGTTCAGCTGGTAAGCTGTTAAAGTTTATCACTAAGGAATAGGGTTCAAATCCTACTATCTACAACTAATCTCAAATTATTTGTTGCCTAATATGAGAAATAAACTCTTTTTCAATATCTTACTTAAATTTTTTTATAATCATATCATAAATAGTTTTTATTTATTATTCAAGTTAAATTTTTTGCCTCTATTATGATAAATGGTTTTTTCTTTTTAAATATATTTATATTTGGATTCTTTTGCTCATTATTTTAACTAATATAAATGAATTTTATTTATTATCTATTAGTTATTTCATCGTTTATTGTTCATAAAAAAGTAAATTTGAAACTTATAAAAAATAAATTACAATATTAATTTCAAGAAATGCTTCCTAAAATGATGTCATCATTAAAACAACTATAATGTAAATATCGTTTTTTTTCATGACATAAGCTTATTATTTTCAAGTAAACAATAAGAAGAAAACGGTGGGTTAAAGATAACATATTTTTATAATTAACTTATGTTTTAAATTTTCTATTATAATCTCGTCACGTTTGAAAAAAAAATAGTTTGAACTTTTATAATGTAAATTGTGCACCGCTGTTCGAAACGTCCTAGATCCGCCATTGGTTACACTATAGTGTATATATATATATATATATATATATATATATATATATATATATATATATATATATACCAAAATAATTTAATGAACATATGGGTCACAGTAATATTCCATTATCATTTTTAACAATTTAATGAAACAATATTTCAGTGAAATAATTAATTACCGCAGATCAACGAGATTGTGTAGAGTATGTGTTATGTTTCAAATGAGAAATAAATAGCTTCGTCTTTTTTTTTTTTTTTTTTTGGTGTATGGTTGATCACCAACATTAATTGTAAAATCTAATGCTTATTATCTTCGTTTGGATCAATACACTTTCTTTGTTGAAGAAAGGCTTTCTAGTTAAGATCTAATTGTTTGCATGTATGGTTGCTAATATGTTTCTAAACGCCCTTAAACATGCACAAAGAAAAAATAATAATCACAGGGATGGAGAGAGAGAGAGAGCGAGAGAGAGAGAGAGAGAGAGAGAGAGATATGCAACATATATACCTTGGGTGTTTGCTATTTTTGACAGACTTCTGTCCATATTTTCGCCATTTAAATCCGTCATCAAGAATATCCTCAGTGCTTCTTGTATGAAATGCAATCCTAGAAGGCACTGATTTCTTGCTCATCCTACTCTTCCCTTTATGCTTCCCATTGCTTTGATCGCCTTGATAATTTCCTCCGGACATAAAATTAGGCGATAACGGCTTACCGGAAAGGAGGCTAATCCAATCAATGTCCAAATTATCAAAAGGACTAGGATTTTGTAAGGGTAATAATGGACAATCATTGTAGGGAAGAAATGATGAGGTGGTTGATGGATTAAGCTGGGATGAAGAAGAAGGTGTGAAAAGATCATGATATGTAGGATTAATATTGTCGTTGTTGTTTTGTGTTAAAGGAGGTAGAGTTTCATCTCCTTCCATTAGTAGAATGTTAGGGTTGAAAAAGAGAGTGTTTGAAATGAGAATGTTATGGGGTTTTATTGTTTTTGGCTTCAAAGTAGAGAAGTAGGTGAAAGAGGTTGGTCTGTCCCACAAACACACACAAGTTAATTACTGTATGTTGTGTTAGAGAGAGAGAGAGAGAGAGAGAGAGAGAGAGGGGTCTAGGTAGCTGAACATAGAGAGAGAGAGAGAGGTCTAGGTAGCTCAACTTTATGTTCAAGGCAGAGGGTGATCACTTATATTGTTTACGTGTGTGAACATGAGTGTGTGTGTGTGTGTGTGTGTGTGAGAGAGAGAGAGAGAGAGAGAGAGAGAGATGACGGCTAGGTGGCTCAAGTTTTGGTTCAAAATGGAAGGAGGGAGGGAGGGAGGGAGAGAAGAGAGTGTCTTGCAACACTGAGAAAAGCCAACTAAACATCACCTACTTCTGTTCAACTGCCCTATTACAAGTGTCCCAAATGGAACGTTTGTCACCAAATTACAGCTTTGCATGGTTAAAAATTCTACCCATGTGTATGTGTGTGTGAGAGAGATATGTATGTGTGTGAGAGAGAGAGAGAGAGAGAGGGAGACAGTAAAAAATTAATTAATTTTATTGTTTAATCAAAGATAAAAGGGTTTGAAGATAGTTAAACAACTACACAAGTTTTCTAATTATATGGAGACTTGTTTAAGACTTCTATTGGGATGGTTTCGTAATCGATTGACCATTCTTTATTTTTCAATTTCCATAGAGAATTTCTAAGATACTCACTACTAGTTGTAGTTGCGTACTCCTCGATCTCAAAATAAATGTAGCATTAAACTTGTAAACGCTTTTAACGTAGTTGCTTTACTAGTTTAATTTGTGAAAATGTTTCGAAAGTAATTTTGATTGTTTGTACATTGCTCGTACAATGCTAAAATATATTGAACCAATTCGTTTTCTTTATTTAGAAACGCGATATTTATTTTGAAATGGATAAAAAAGAGCAGTATAAAGTAATAAATCTTATAGTATATTTTATTTTTCCGCCCCAAATATTTATCATCTTATAAATAAACAATACAAACAAATAAATCATAGTATTTTTTTTTAAAAAAAGAAGTTGATAAGTCAAAAGTTATTATAAAATATACATAGTATAAAATATATTACCATACTTTCGATTTTGATCCATCCGCCTAAGATGCATTCTTTTACCTCTATCCTTAAAAAAAAAAGAAACATTGTTTTTTAATAAGGAAAGTTTTTTTTATTAAGAAAAGGGCAAATTGCAATTTGATAATCTGAGTTTACACACCGTTGCATTAGCATACATGTCTTTCATTTCGTCTAAAATTTAACGATTTGTCAGTTTGTATATTAGATTATACAAAATGACAAACTTAGAAAACAGATTAAAACATATTAATAATTGATATAATATTACAATTGTGCGTAAAACTCAGATAAATTAATAAATTGCAATTTGCTCAGATAAGGAAAAATTGTAAAAAAAATTGACCATTTATTTTGGGATTTGTAGTGAAAGGATTACTTCCTTAGTTCCTTCCTTTGTCAAATTCTCTCTATGGATGCACCAATATAAACTAGAAGAGTAAATGACAAGAAAGCACATAGAGAATGTTGAAAAGATGATAGGAATTCATACTTCAGAGATACTCATTTTAGTAGATAAGCTAAAAAACTTTGACTAAATAAAGCGTGCTTCTTCAAACTTATGTACTTCCCCCATTGAATACTAAGATTTTCAAATTGGGAAATTATGCAAGTATAATTTATAAGTTATAGTATTTGGTAATAATATGAATTCCTCCGTCCAACTATAATCTACACATTTACTAGTTGCACGATAATTAAGAAAAGATGTTAGTGATGTATGTGTTGTGAGTATGAAAAGTGATGTCTAAGAGAGAAAGTGGGTAAAAAATAATAGATTGTTGTTTTGGGCGCAAATGTGGATCTCGACTAATATATCTCCCTCGGAGTCCCACCGACTTAGGACATTAGCTCGACACGGAGATTAAGGAATACTATTATAATATTAGGAGAGAGAATGAGTGGAGAATGTGTTGTGAGTGTGAAAAATTAAATAGGAGAGAGAATGAGTGAGATAAATAGTGATGAAATTATTGTTGTGAGTATGACAAGTGGGTCCCATTTAATATAAAAGTAATATAAACTTTCCATTTTGAGCCGTCCTAAGTCGGGTGGGACGCCCAAAATGGCAAAACGTCCTAAGTCGGACGGGACGGAGGGAGTAAGTAATAAAATATTTTAATTTTAGAAAATGTGTAGTTTGCAATGAAACAACATGTGAGGAAAGTGTAGTTTGTAGTGGGGCGGGGGAGTATTATATTTTTTTTTGATATAAAATACTTCCTCCATTCCGGTTTAATGTTCTTAGTTTGACTTAACACGGGGACTAAGAAAAAGTAAATGTTGTTAGTATTAAAAGTAAAGTAAGAGAAAGTGGGTAGAGTTTTTTTGTTGTGAGTATCACAAGTGGGTCTAATAGTCCATTTTAAATAATAAAACAACTAATAACATTAAACTGAGACATAATAACAAGGAAAGTAAAAATCTTAAATCGGGAAATAGGAGGAGTAATATTTATATATAATAAGATATATTATATTTTATTGATATAAAATAAAATAAAATTTATACTATAGTAAGATAATTATATTTTACTCCTCCGTCCCACTATACTTGACACTTCTTTTCATTTTGGGCCCTAATTATACTTGACACCTTCCAAAAATAATCAAGTTTTTATATTTTTATATATTCACTCTACCCCACCACTCATTCTCTCTCTCTTCATTTTCTACCACACATTTATTCAACCAACACTACTATTTATCCCACTCATTCTTCTCTCTTCATTTTTCACCACACATTTTTTTTTTATTTTATTTTTTTTTCGATTTTCAACCCACCCTTGGGTGTCAAGATATAGTGGGATTATGAGTATATCATAGTAAGGCTTTACAAAAATCTAAATTAAGCTTCTTCTTTTTTTTTTTTTTTGAAATGCAAATGCTCCAAATTAAAGAATTTCTTTCAGTGTTTGAATTGAAGACTTCCTATGAGTTAAGCCCACTTTCACTAACGGGCCTGAAAATAGGCCCGATATTGGATTATAATAAATAATCAAAGCCGACTTTCACTAACGGACCTGAAAATAAGCCCGATACTGTATTCTAGTTAATAATCAAAGCCCACTTTCACTAACGGGCCTGAAAATAGGCCCGATATTGGATTATAATAAATAAACAAATGCAACTGATACTACATTCTATTAACTGGCGGGCCAGCAATGCCATAAATGGGTCCAAGGTTACCGCCGTTGCACATGTAAAAAGGCGTATGAGCTCATTTTTCTATATACTCCCTCTATCCCAAACTTACTTGCACATTTTGTTATTTTGGGCGTCTCAACCTACGTGCACATTTTCTAAAATGACAAAAAATTTTTATTATTCCCTCCACTCATTCTCTCTCCTAATTTACTTTTATACCACAACACCAATCAACTTTACTATTCTTCCGCTCATTCTCTCTCCTATTTTACTTTTACACTCACAACACTTTCTCCATTATCCACTTTCCTTAATCTACGCATATAAAATACCTGTTTTTGTCCCTGATCTGATTTGATACTCGTGTCTTTTTCTGTCAGCCGACCAATTTGAAACTACTGTAACATAATTGCCAAATTTGAAACTTCTGTAAGTGGGGACAACTCTAATAATAATGGGTATCGAACTCAAAATTTGATACTCATGTAGGAGTAATCGCAAACACCAAAAAATCATGATAGTAAAATTTGGTGTAGTATTAATAAAGCTAGCAAATATTCTATTTTTACTAACACTACACAAAAAATTTCAAAACTCAATTACTTCTTCTCTTTCTCAATAAATGTTCAAATTAAAAAATAATCATCTCAAAATAAATGTTATTTTTGTAATATATATAAATATCCGAAATTTAAATATAAAATAATTATTTTAAATTTATTTGACTTTTTATATAATAATAAAATAATGATTATATTTTTTAATTATATTGAAAACATTAATAAACTTAACAAATATAAAAATATACTTTGATACCATGAATTTGATACCTATTGTTGGAGATGAAATTTTTGATACTATGAATAGTGATAAGTAGGGATTAAATTTTAAATTTGATCCCTATCTAGCTAATACCATTGTTGGAGTTGCCCTAACACAATTGCCAAATTTGCTACGGCCACTTGGTAAAAATTTCATTATAAGGTAAGATGCGAAACATTGATAATTAATTGTAACGTAAAGTATTTAGAATGTGGAGGTGACAATATTGTATTGGTCATTCTTATCCCGAAAAATACAGAGACTTATTAGCGAGTTTTAAAAATGTCTGATTTTATTGATCGTTTTCATTTATCTGAGAGCTTATTAATCAAAACCTATTTTCATAATAAAAAGCATATAAAGAAAACGGCCGTCGCGAGTCATTTTCATAATAAAAAGCATATAAAGATAACGGCCGTCATTGTCTAAAATAATCGAAAAAAAAGGTCCACATTTACACAAGTTGGCAGGAAAATATACAAAAAATAGGTGAAGTGACAAGTTGTAATTAAAATAAAACCATGTGTATGTGCAGAGAAAATTCCTTTATATCATATTCAAAACTTGAATTAAAAAAAATCGGCCTCAAGAAACTGTCACACATTCACATTAAAAAAATCTCAATAATTCCAAAAATAAATACATTTTTTATTTTTTTCAATATCTCATGCCGTATTATGAGATAGTAACACCTTTGAATTTTTGACCGACTTATTTGACATTTAAATTATTGTAAGATTTCATTTCATCACAATTTTGTATGACTAATCTAGGTATGATATCCCGCGATTTACCTCCGCCACCCTGACTATCTCGGACATATTTCGCGATTTACCTTCGTTAGTCGGTAGTGGGATCGGTTGCACGTGATCACGACTTAGTCGGCGCTGGGCTCTAAGGAAAACAAAAAAACTAGGTATGCTATCACAATATTGGCTATAATAACTCAAAGAAAATATTAAAAGTTGTATTAAATTGCTACAATTAGGGTTGACTCTAATTGTTCTAAAATTAGCTACAAAAAGAAACCGGGAATTTCATTGTTGAGTGATTGCGAAAAGATAAATCCGACCCGATTTCATCTAAATTCCCTAAATCCGCAAAGAAATCATCACTTAACATGATATCAGAGAACACAAATTCATTTTCATCTCTTTCTCCGGCCATAACTTGTTCATGGTGATCATCTTCACTTTCTCTTCTTTCTTCTTTAATAGTTTGTTCTTCTTGATCAACAGGCGATGAACTCAAAGGGGAAATTGTACTTGGAGAGGAAATAGGGGAAATGTTGCATGTTGTTGCATTGGTATCTCTAATTTGATTTTTCAATGTACCGAATTTGTGACGATTAATTCCGGCAAGAGAATTACGACGAGTTGGTTTGGCATGATTATGTTCCGCGGTGTATGTAATAATATACATTCCTGCATTACTACAACTTTGCTCGACTTGTCGCCTCGCTAAACATCCTTTCGAGCTACTGCACCTATAATAGCTTCTGTTCACATTAAAACAATATAAATTAGGACATTGTGTATATAGATATATATATATATGCAATAAAAGGACCTTTTTTTTTTCTTTTTTTTTTTTATAAAGATGAAGGATTAAAATTAAAAGGCTATAAACCTTGGATAAGGAGATCCTTTAATGGGTTTTTGACCATATTTACGCCAAGCCCACAAATCTGAAGCGAGACCATCGGCTGTGACATGTAGTACAACCTTCTTCTGTTGATTCTTTCTGTTAAATGGAACATAAAATGTCACTAAAAAAAAAGACCAAATTTCGGTGTGCCAAGCGGGATTGGAAGAGGGAACAATTTGCTAGAGCCTATTCAAAAACGTAAATTACAATTCTTACCGTACCTTGTTTTGTGTTTAGCTGCACGAGGAAGTGCTGGAGTAGGAGAATTCGAAACAAAAGGAGACCCGAAAAAGGGCTTCATGATCTGATGCTCAGTTTCCTCATCTTTGATAACTTCTATAGGCATATGACTAGGGGAGGGAGCCATGGCTTGTGGAGAAAGGTTTGTGGCCAAAAAATTAGGGCAAAATGGCTTGTAAAGTTCCTCCAATTCATTGCTTAGAACAGTACTTGTCTCGAAAAGATCAGGAAACGAAAGTAGAAGGTCTTGATCAAATTCTTTATCCAGATCAAGAAACGGGTCGAAACAAGAATCCGGGTTATTATTGCTAGAGGTGATCATGAACTGATCATTTGGGACACCTCTAACTACAGCTTGCAAACCCCATTCTTCCATGGCTGCTGTCACCTTAATAATGAGGAGGGAGCTGACTTTTGTGTATTTGTGATTAAAGAGAGTGATTTTTGTTGAGTTGAAATCTTAAAGAGGGTAGTGCTTTATTTATATATTGGTTTGTGTGTGTGTGTGTGTGAGAGAGAGAGAGAGCGAGAGCGAGAGAGAGGCAAGTTGGGAGATGGGAATGGATTATATATTTTGGGGGAAACTAGTTTCTCTCTAAGTTATAAAAAGTCCTGTTTTTTTAAACTGATCTTATATTCGTCAAATATTTGCAAGTTGAAAAAAATTGAACTTTTTATAATTTATGGAGAAACTGGATTCTCCCAAAACTTACTCTTATGGATTTCCATTGGGATATTTGGTTAGGGGGTTTGACTTGTTAGAATGTCAAAGGGGGTTATGTATAAAAACAAAAAAGTGGGAGCCGAAATGGGAAACACCATAACACGGCATGGATATTTTTGACAAATTATTCATGCTTTGACCTTTGAATTTTTTATTTTTTTATTTACTTAATAACAGATTAATTATAGCATTATTATTTTCATATTAAAAAAGGGAATAATTATGGGGTGATTTTGTCATGCATGCGTAAGTTTTGCGTATAATATGAATCTCACTATTACATGCATCTCCATTTTTTTTCCAATCATTCTAAAAATAATTTTAATTAATTAATTGATAGTATTTTTTTTTACATTTTCTAATGAATATATAAAATTTACACACAAGCATTTATAATATAGCAAATATATACTAAAATTAATATTAATATTATTATAAATAAAAAAAAATTAATAGTTTATCAAAACTTAAAAACATATATTTTTCAATATAAAAATTACCTTGAGATATATGGCATTGTAATGATACAAACCCGAAAATCTGGTCTACTAAACAAGCACGCCCCTAAGAACAAATAACTTTGGTGCACTTGGCAGCGGTAATATTATGATGATTTAGGGCAACTCCAATTGTACTTAGCAAAACCAAAATTTGATATCTATGTAAAGTAGTTAGTATTTTCAATGGTATTTGCATAGGTGAATTTTTTCTCAAATAATTGGTTAAAAATTTATTTCCCAAAGTATATCACATTCCAAACTATTTCCCAAATTATACCACTTTTGTTTTATTTTATTTTATTTTATTTTATTTTATTTATTTTTTTTTTTTCACGATAACATATGAGGATTCATGTTAGCCGACCCCAAATTATTTTGGGACTAAGACTTTGTTGTTGTTGTTGTTGTTGTTGTTGCTACACCGTGTAGCGATTTTGACATTTTTCCTTTCAAAGTCGTCAAACCAGAGTTTATTTATTTTTTATTTCCATTAATTATTTTTAGTAATATTAAAAAACAAATTCCAAATATTAAAAAACAAATTCCATGAAAATTAAACTCGCCATTTCATTTGGCGAGTTTAAACGAAAATGAAAATCGTCAATTCAATTAACGAGTTTAAAGGAAAATCGGTTAAGGTGAACTCGCAATTGGCGAGTTTGTAAAAACCAGATTTCGCACCAGTAGCTAACAGTTTACTGTCCACCTGCAAAACATATACAAACAACAAAACCAACAAAACAAAACTCATGTATACAACAACAAATATATAAACAAACTAAAACTTTCAAAAAACAAACAAATAGATTACAAAAATATTGTAATATACTACAAATATCTATTACAAAAACTATTAAACTAATCAAATCTCACTTCTTTCTTCTCTCATTCATATATGTTTTATTATATGTAGATGGAGTGAATTTGTTTACCGGATGTCGCAACCTAGACCCCTTTCTTATGTCAGCATGTCTCTGAAATTCCTCCTTCTGAGTTGTGTAATGCCCTCAAAGTAAGTCTCGCCAGAAGAAGTCGAATTCGGATCGGAGAAGGGTTGGAACGATGCTTGTGGCGTAGATAGAGGAACCCTAAAGGTACTTCCACTCCCACTCCCACTAAATTGACTTTGAGTTCACTGTGACGGCCATTCAAATAGCCCATCATCCTGGGTCTGGGCTTGAGGCTCTGGCTGTGGGTCGATGTGAGGCTCTGGGTCGATGTAAGGCTCTGGCTGTGGCTCTGGCTCATCATGTAAGTTCATCCCCGATTGTGCCTGTTTGGGTGCACGATGTCCACGTCTACGAGAATGTCTAGGTGCCACACCCTGGGCGCGATCAACCGGTACTGAAGGTGCTTCGGTCTCATGTCATTGCTGCTCTCTCACATGCTTGAGAGTATGTCTTACAACCCTCCGCAACTCAAACCGGGACGGACACGGCGGACTTTGCTGCTCCTCATCCCTAGTAATGCCAGCTTCATTTGTCACATGAACATGATCTAAGTTTTTAGTTTTGTACCTGTTTTTATAGCATAAATTATGAGAATGAGACATAATTTAATAATTCGAAGTAAAAAAAAGTAAGGTGATTATAATGAGAACAATTTAAGAAATGCTTACCAAACCCTCCAAGAAAGGGGCCATCGTCCGGTAACCAATCTCCTCTACATGCACTGGGTTGTGGACAAACATGCACGTGATCCTCCTGTACCAAATTATGTAAGGATGCGTATAATGCATGGCCTGAACCCCCATCTGCCCATATACCACTCTATCCCGCCGTTGTTCCCAAGATGCTATAAATCGCTGGTGTCGGGAACCCCAAACGACATGGTTGTTCCCGCGGCGGTCATGTGAGCACCCCAACCCGGGACCTAACACGTGTCCCGAGCTAAGGGAGCTCAAACTAAGAAGATCCATCTAAACTTTTTAAAACATTTATTTGCCTTTAAAAGAATACCACTTTTCAAACTTCCAAATAAACATCAATTGATAATATTCCTACTTAGAGGAAATCCAACTACAACTTTAATAAACCGAAGTCTGATCAATTACATTGGAAACCTTAATTAACATTTGTTTAACAAAAGCGTTTCCCATACAATTTACAAAAGAGAAATACTTAATAAATACTCCTAGCAACCCACTCCTATACTTAACTTGTCAAGCCCCAAAAGCAAAAGTCCACAATGAAATCCCCGGCCTCACCGGTTCGGGTCACTGTCTCGAATCTAAAGCAAGAAAGGGAGAGGGGTGAGAATAAATCTCAATGAGCTATTATGATATGCAGCAAGATGCCATACAAGATGCAACACGTAGCATGGCAACACATCAAAAGACATATTCATATAACCCGAGAGGCTCCCGCCAACCGTCCCATACCGGTTGGAGACAACGACTCATTCAAGATGAATATATCACATCACGTAAGTACGATAAAGTAACACTTAGAAGGATCTTGAGCCAAGGTTTCATCTCCAAAAGGATATATACATCCGAGGCAAAGAAAGACAGTCGATGAAGCGGTTCCGGAACCATGAAACAATAACCGATTACTCTGCAGGGACTCCTGACACACAAATCGTATCCGGTGAAAACTAGACCATCTACCTCAAAAGGAGATGCTAGCCCACAAATCCCACACAAGGGGGACAAACTCGGCAATGTATGAATTATAATGAACTCGGCTCTCGGTGCCATTATAAATCCATAACATTGCCCAACAAACAATTAAATCAATACCACTGGATTTACATAACTAAGCACGGTAATAACATACTTGCTTAACCAAACATTGTATGATCCAAAGTAGGGATACATACTACAACAAAGATATCATGAAGATAGCAATACTATATCAAGTATTCAACATTATCAAGCACATAATAGATACTTGAATAAATTCCATAAAAAGGGATAACAATATATCAACATGGTAAATATACTCATGTCCAACCAATATCATAGTGCAACAATAAATCAACACACTATGCATAATATAACCAATGTATATGAACTCAAAGTAAGGTAAGGAAATACCATCAATCCATCCTACAAGGTCTTTATACAATAATACAAGGCCTCTATGAAGATCCAAGTTCAATTTACCAAGTTAGAATGCAAGTTTACGCTAAGTTACTAAACTAGGTTAACTAGCGCTTTCCAAGCAACATTTAAAGTACTTCCCCAATTCCATTTTGATCACTTAGGATGTCAATGTGTAGCCAAAGTATTCTACTTTAATCTAGGTTAAAGAGATTCCATTTTGGTTCGAGTTTGATTAGGTTTGAACAACTCTAAACTTGATGTGAAAACTGTGCCAGGTGGCACGACTCGCCCCCGTGGGCACGACTCGTGCCCCTCGACCTTCCCCTCGAATCCCGCGTCCCCAAAGAAGGGGCACGACTTCCCTTTATTCCTAGTCACGACTCGTCCCCACCCTCAGCACGACTTGTGCCCTGGCACGACTCGTGACTCCGAGCCCGCATTCAAAATAGAAGCGTAAATCCTTCAATAGCTAGATCAAATTGTTCCCAACCGAGTTTCCTTGTTTTGTGTGAAACTAGAAAGCTTACTAACTTCATACCTCACATACTAAATCATTTTAGACCCAAATATGTTATAAACCTAATTCCTTTATCACATGATTTCCAAGAATCAAATTTTCTAACCAAGTGAGCTTTATTTGTGATCCTAAAGGAAATTTCTAACTTGTTAACTTCATTCTAACTCATTTAATTCCAAAGTATCATGTCCTAAACCTAGATCATTTCCACTTGGTTTTCCACCCAATTTACTACCATTTTTCAAGGTTTCCATTTAACCCAACTCAACCCATTTACTTCTACTCTTTACCACTTTCATGAACAACAACATTTTCCATGTCACTAACCCATTCCTCAAATCAAGAAAGTTTCCCAAAGGCATCAAATAATCATTTGAACAACAATAACAATATTTAGTAGTTCATGAACATTCAAAGAAAAGAAGGGTCATAATAACTCACTATGAAAATGGGAGATGGATCAAAGATTTCTTTAGCTTGATAAACTCCTCTTGGTCTCCCGATTCCAAAAGTACTCCCGGATCTAGAAATGGGGAAGGATTGCTCTTGGTGGGGGTCTTGGAAGGTGACTTCAACCATGGCTTCCATGGAAATAAAGAGAGAGAAAGTGAAGGGGAAGAAAATGAGGAGGATGAAGAAGGAGGGAGGAGTATGAAAAGGCAAGGGAGAGAGGGGGCCGGTCCAAGGGAAAGAAGGGAGGGTTTTGGGGGATTTTGTCCCCTTAATAAAATCCTACAATACTTCTTTCATTAATTTTAACATATCTTCCCAACCAACAACATTTTATTTGTCCATTTTATTACCACACCAATCTATTACTTTATTTATTTCTAATTATTATTTTTCTCTAGAACATTATTTATTTCTTTATCATTTCATCCTAATATAAGAATTTAAAGATATAATTTAAATATATGAAGTAATCATTAATATTAAAAGCGTATAATGTTATACTAAAATAGTGCCTAGGGTTAGGGTCGTTACACTCACTCCCCCTTAAAGAAAATTCGTCCCGAATTTGACTATCACTTACCTAACTGATCAACCCATATCGATTACATGTATACCTCAACTTCACTTTCCAAATAGTCTCTTCAGGTGTTGTGATTCTTCCCCCAAAGAATTTAAATTTCTAATTCCATTAATAATATGATATTATCACTTAATGATCCAAGCATACTATACGAATATCACTAACACGAATTTTCCGATCTCAATGATAATATAAATAAATAAAGTATTACAACTTAGGTCACTAAATATATTACATTATCACATTAAAACTTTAAATACTCTATAAGCTTCTCCAAATTCACCCCAACAAATTAGAGATCGACATTTCCTTCCCAAACTATGCCTTATACGGTTTTATCTCAATGCTAGAATGATAACCGCTATTATACGTATACAACCATTGGTAACCTTAAGTCCTATCGACTACTAAATCTATTGTACATGCCCGTAGCATCTCATCAACTACAAATAATGATTCTTCAAATTTTCACGAGTTAAACTCAATAGTATTCCTACATTCCAAAACGATCTTTCCAATGTATGTCTACCCAATCCATTCAATATTATGGGATGTATACTATCAACTATCTCCAAGATTTATGAGGACTTTATCAATAAACCTCTCATCGCTATATATATAACGAGTAGAAAATAAAATTCAACTTTCTGTAACAAAGTCACACACCCTTCTTTTTACTTCCAATGTAACTTAATCACAAAATCTATAGTGATAACACTCTCAAGTTCAACCTAGAACTCTAAACATTTTAATAAACCTTCTAAGGTCAACATTCTATTATCACCATTCAATGTTCCAATTATGTCCAGGACTAGTGACAAATCAATATTCAAATTAAATGGTTGGCCGCCCACAACGGAGCCGATCCAACTCCCAAAACAAAAACCGAGTCTACTGTGACCAACACAATAATAACCCCACAATTATCAAATCATTTCTCGGATCAAAACTTGAATACAATTAATCATTATAGGGAAACCAGGTTGCCTTTCTACTAGCTTCTGTACGAACTATAACTTTAAAGTAACATGTCTTTCGAAAATCTACAACACCTTTCAGAAATTTCAAATGATAATATAAAAAGAGATCCAAAGAGACCCGAATGGTTTATTTATCTAAAACCTGTCCCATACCAGCTTTAATTAACTAACCCACTCAAAATCTTTAAGAAATCTTTAAAATTTTGATACGTTAACAAAATGACTCGAGCGATCTAATTATCTACAACCGTCCCATAACAAAGGGCGTATAGTTAAATTACTCACGATTTTAAATGTACACAAATACGGTTTACCGACTTTAATAAATCAAATTATCCCCGAAGAGCACAATTGCTCACACCGAAGTTCAACACACACCTTCACTTATTAAAACACAATTAAACAATTCCAACATAATACTCTTGTTCGACCTCTAATTATAGTATAGCCACCATTCATAATATTTATACTGAATTAAATTCTCTTACAAGAAAACACAATCTCGCAATATTATTACTATCTCCGATGAATAACACTAAAACAATCATTAAGATTATAAACTAGGTAAATCATCCTCAAATTTCAATTAAACATTAACGGTATAATCTAACTTATCTCCCTATAACCATCAACAACTCAAAATTCGTATAACGTAAATATCTTCCAAGCATCACACCAATCCCTTATATGAGTCGCGCAACTAAGTCAACCTATACGGTGTAATCATCCTAAAGTATCCTGCCTTCCAATAAAATTTATCCTCATTTTATATTCTCAATTAATGATAATCGTTCCTCAAAACAAACCATATATACATACATTACCCATTTCCGAAGTTGATCCTATAAGTCACCAATAACTGCATCTATTATACTTCTTCGCATTTACTCTATTTACCTTCCCAAAACTAATACACAATCCACAAATCAAAACGGTCATGCTAGATATAAGTGCTGTCTTAAGTATATCCTCAAAGCAAAATTTCACTGTAATTGTAATACTCCGAAAAATTCAACTAATAACCATTTAGTATCCTACTAGTTTCTAAAATCACTCATACAAATCGTCAACAAGTGCTAACGAATACTTATCCTTCATAGTTACCTATTTAAGATCTCTATAACCTTATAATTAACCACCAAGTATCATCTTTCCTCAATATAGTACTAATTCATCCCTACGGAGTGTCGCTAAGCTAATTATCTTCTTTATCAAATACTTTCCCAAGATGAATCATCAAGTCCATCATCCCAATTAGTGTCCTCTATCTAGGAATCCGAATACTAAAATAGTACCTTATATCAACTCAAAGCTTCAATGTCCTGGTATGATACCTGATGAAAACCCATCTTTGAAACTCACATAGAAAACACCACTTAGTCCACTAATAACACCTAAGGCAAGGTTATACTAGTTCTATAAGATCTTGTACTCGCGACATTCTATAACTCATATAATCTCACTTAGACTATCACTTCCAATACGAGTCTCATATACCTAGTCTCTACCACGAGACACCGATGTATAAATACTCACGCATGTTATACTACTATAAACCACTCCTAATTAGGTCATATGCCTAACCTCAACTAAGAGTTCACAAATTCATTTACCACCGCACATACGAGATAATTCAAGGTTCTCCTACTTAAATATAACACATAACCTCCACATTCTTTAGGTCCTACTTTCGACATTTACGCATATGTGACATACTATCAATCAATAATTTATCCGACTCAATTATACACGGAGGTAAATCAAACGTAGATAAGGAGACCCGCTTCTTGCGATAGTCCTCCTCAAACACAATAACTACTCAAATAATTCATGTTAATATGACGATGATTCACGGATTGGTAACTCGACCAAATCCACCGGCAATACATGCCCACTAAATCACAACTACCAAGATAATTTAAGGATGATTCGAGGCACGGCCCCATAGGGGTAGAACCTCCAAAGACATAAAACAACTTTTAGGCCAATTATGCACATAAAGATGAAATGTAATGCCACATGAGAACGAATGCACGAGGATTTATAAAAGTATGAACCCTAATTCCCGAGACAGTAAAATACCTCAAATGGTGGTAGGGAAATCTATCTTCCCATAACTCACCTTTCCTTGATTCCCTTGGTTGGTCATTATCCTTTTCGGTCACATAACTTCCCCGCATTAAACCCTCGACGTCATTTATCACACATTCTCACTCGCCTAGACTCTACCCGAAAATTCTAACCGAGCTTTGATACCAACTGTGAGCACCCCAACCCGGGACCTAACACGTGTCCCGAGCTAAGGGAGCTCAAACTAAGAAGATCCATCTAAACTTTTTAAAACATTTATTTGCCTTTAAAAGAATACCACTTTTCAAACTTCCAAATAAACATCAATTGATAATATTCCTACTTAGAGGAAATCCAACTACAACTTTAATAAACCGAAGTCTGATCAATTACATTGGAAACCTTAATTAACATTTGTTTAACAAAAGCGTTTCCCATACAATTTACAAAAGAGAAATACTTAATAAATACTCCTAGCAACCCACTCCTATACTTAACTTGTCAAGCCCCAAAAGCAAAAGTCCACAATGAAATCCCCGGCCTCACCGGTTCGGGTCACCTGTCTCGAATCTAAAGCAAGAAAGGGAGAGGGGTGAGAATAAATCTCAATGAGCTATTATGATATGCAAAGCAAGATGCCATACAAGATGCAACACGTAGCATGGCAACACATCAAAAGACATATTCATATAACCCGAGAGGCTCTCGCCGCCAACCGTCCCATACCGGTTGGAGACAACGACTCACCAAAGATGAATATATCACATCACGTAAGTACGATAAAGTAACACTTAGAAGGATACTCGAGCCAAGGTTTCATCTCCAAAAGGATATATACATCCGAGCAAAGAAGAATAATGGCGAAGCGGTTCCGAACCATGAACAATAACAAGACTGGGACTCTGACACACGCCGTATCCCCTGGTGAAAACTAGACCATCTACCTCAAAAGGAGATGCTAGCCCACAAATCCCACACAAGGGGACAAACTCGCAATGTATGAATTATAATGAACTCGGCTCGGTGCCATTATAAATCCATAACATTGCCCAACAAACAATTAAATCAATACCACTGGATTTACATAACTAAGCTACGTAATAACATACTTGCTTAACCAAACATTGTATGATCCAAAGTAGGGATACATACTACAACAAAGATATCATGAAGATAGCAATACTATATCAAGTATTCAACATTATCAAGCACATAATAGATACTTGAATAAATTCCATAAAAAGGGATAACAATATATCAACATGGTAAATATACTCATGTCCAACCAATATCATAGTGCAACAATAAATCAACACACTATGCATAATATAACCAATGTATATGAACTCAAAGTAAGGTAAGGAAATACCATCAATCCATCCTACAAGGTCTTTATACAATAATACAAGGCCTCTATGAAGATCCAAGTTCAATTTACCAAGTTAGAATCGTTTCGCTTAAGTTACCAAACTAGGTTAACTAGCGCTTTCCAAGCAACATTTAAAGTACTTCCCAATTCCATTTTGATCACTTAGGATGTCAATGTGTAGCCAAAGTATTCTACTTTAATCTAGGTTAAAGAGATTCGATTTTGGTTCGAGTTTGATTAGGTTTGAACATCTCTAAACTTGATGTGAAAAAACCACTGTGCCAGTGGCACGACTGCCCCCTGTGGCACGACTCGTGCCCTCGACCTTCCCTCGGATCGGCGTCCCCAAAGAAGGCACGACTTCCCTTTATTCCTAGTCACGACTCGCCTCCACCCTCAGCACGACTTGTGCCCTGTGGCACGACTCGTGACTCCGAGCCTGCATTCAAAATAGAAGCAGAAATCCTTCAATAGCTAGATCAAATTGTTCCCCAACCGAGTTTCCTTGTTTTGTGTGAAACTAGAAAGCTTACTAACTTCATACCTCACATACTAAATCATTTTAGACCCAAATATGTTATAAACCTAATTCCTTTATCACATGATTTCCAAGAATCAAATTTTCTAACCAAGTGAGCTTTATTTGTGATCCTAAAGGAAATTTCTAACTTGTTAACTTCATTCTAACTCATTTAATTCCAAAGTATCATGTCCTAAACCTAGATCATTTCCACTTGGTTTTCCACCCAATTTACTACCATTTTTTCAAGGTTTCCATTTAACCCAACTCAACCCATTTACTTCTACTCTTTACCACTTTCATGAACAACAACATTTTCCATGTCACTAACCCATTCCTCAAATCAAGAAAGTTTCCCAAAGGCATCAAATAATCATTTGAACAACAATAACAATATTTAGTAGTTCATGAACATTCAAAGAAAAGAAGGGTCATAATAACTCACTATGAAAATGGGAGATGGATCAAAGATTTCTTTAGCTTGATAAACTCCTCTTGGTCTCCCGATTCCAAAAGTACTCCCGGATCTAGAAATGGGGAAGGATTGCTCTTGGTGGGGGTCTTGGAAGGTGACTTCAACCATGGCTTCCATGGAAATAAAGAGAGAGAAAGTGAAGGGGAAGAAAATGAGGAGGATGAAGAAGGAGGGAGGAGTATGAAAAGGCAAGGGAGAGAGGGGGGGGCCGGTCCAAGGGAAAGAAGGGGAGGGTTTTGGGGGATTTTGTCCCCTTAATAAAAATCCCCTACAATACTTCTTTCATTAATTTTAACATATCTTCCCAACCAACAACATTTTATTTGTCCATTTTATTACCACACCAATCTATTACTTTATTTATTTCTAATTATTATTTTTCTCTAGAACATTATTTATTTCTTTATCATTTCATCCTAATATAAGAATTTAAAGATATAATTTAAATATATGAAGTAATCATTAATATTAAAAGCGTATAATGTTATACTAAAATAGTGCCTAGGGTTAGGGTCGTTACAGGTCAACCCTGTGCAACTCCACCTCTTTGTCACACGGTTCTGGGATCCCCTGCAGCATGCCGAACTGCCTTAACACACGATCAGGGTGGTGCCACTCTACCTTCTCAAAACAGATCAGAGGGACTCTAGACCTCCAAACAGCCTCTCCCTGACGGCAATAAGCTGGAGCCTGTCGATCTCTGTATGGCATCCTCACAACCTGATCATCAGTCAAGTGAACTAGCTAGTCTCGATAGCTGCAAAGGTTGTGTGCAGTAACATACTTCAGAGATAACCGTTCAATCCACCTGAAATTCAATAAATGGAGAAGTATAAGTCAAAAATTTCAATATGTAGTAGGTGACAATAACATTTCAAATGGAAAACTCGTTAATAAATATATACCTGCACCTCAAGGGAAGGTTGTCCTGATCCTCATTTGGCCTAAGAGAAATAGGTTGCGTACATAGCAACATATCCCATGCCCAAAGTTGTATCAAAAAAAAAATATATGAAATACTATCAAAACATATGATTTCAAATTAAAAAAATGAAAAAAAGAGAACAACATCATAACTTTTAATTTAAATGTTATAGCATACCTGCAGAATATTTAGAAATCCACCACATTGGCTAGTGTCGGGGTGAGAGGCAGAGCAAAGTTTCCTATATAAAAATGCTAAGCATGCACTACCCCAGTTGTACATGTGTATCCTCTCAATATCTCTAAGTAAAGGGAGATAAAACAGCTTCACCTTGATGTTAGTACGATCTGGAATCACATTAGCCCCTAAGGGCTATCAAAATATAGGCATGCGTATACCTATCAATCAAGTATGGGGGGGGGGGGAATCAGCGGGAAGGCTACCAAACTCAGAAAATTGTGTCCTCAGCCACTTAATCTTTAAACTACTACCATCAAACGTTGCATCAGGTGGAACAACACCTAGAAGCTCCGCACATAAGACCCGCCAATCTGGAGGGCAAACCTGAATCGGTAACGGGTAACCCATCAATCGACAATCCCGACAGCATCCCGATATCCTCTAATGTGATTGTCATCTCACCAACATGGAGGTGGAATGTATGGGTTTCCGGACGCTATCTCTCAATCAACGCCTCAAATAATGCCCAATCTGGCACAGTTGCACCACGACGAAATGATAAACTCAAAACGTCACGATTTGCCCAAATATATCGGGCTCGGTGGGAGTGCTGTAAAGTCAACACAGAAGGATCAAAAGGCCCAGGATCAACAAAAGTATCCATCTGTTAATCAAAATCAACCAAATTCATAGATCCATAACCTCAACTAGGCTAATTAATCAACTTAAATCCATAACAGAATACAGAAACCACAGGAAAAATCAATCAAAAACCCATCAAAACATTCAAAATTCGTTCAATTTAAACCTAAAATGACCAAATTCAAACTCAAACCTAAATTCTAAATTCACAAAAACAACTCATTCTAACCTTCAAAAAATGAAAACATGGGAAAGAGAATGAAAACTTACTTAACAAATTTGAAGAATCACTGAATAGAGAAATTTTGAATTTGGATGTCTTGAAAAATCGTTCTTCCTTCTCTCTTCTTCTTCCTTGTTTTTTTTTTCTTTCTTCTGTCTGTAACTGTAAAGTCGCCAATTGGGAATCTGAATATTCAACTTAAACTCGCCAATTCAATTGGCGAGTTCCCTTTAAATGATTTTCGTTTAAACTCGCCAAATGAAATGACGAGTTTAATTTTCATGCAATTTTTTTTTTAATATTTGGATTTTGTTTTTTAATATTACAGAAAATAATTAATGGAAATAAAAAATAAATAAGCTCGCTAAATGGTTTGGCGAGTTTGAAAGGAAAAATGTCAAAATCGCTATACGGTGTAGTGATTTACAGTGGTATAGTTTGGAAAATAGTTTGTAATGTGATATATTTTGGGAAATAAAATTTTAAAAAGCAATTATTTGAGAAAAAAATCTTGCATAGGTGGTGTGGAGTTAAGAAAGGTACCAAATATTGAACCTTCCATAATTCCCCACCAAATTTTAAGCCTATACATTTAACCATTGAAGATACTAACTCATTTGAATATGTACCAAAATTTGTCTTAATTTTTCATAAATAAATAAATAAAATATATATATATATATAATGTTTTTGTTTTTTTTTTTATCTTTTATCACTTTTCAACTTCTTATTTTTTAACCCACTTGTGACTGGTACTATTTTATTCACTTTTCATTTTATTTTAATTATTTTAAATACTCCCTCCGTCTCACTTTAAGAGTCTTATTTTTTCTTTTGATTCGTCACCGACTAAGAGTCTCATTTCATAAATATGACAAATTTTGAGCAGTGTTTCGGAAATTTTTACCCTTATAATGTAAATATATTTATAAAAAAACAATTCATTATGCCCTTATAATGTTAACATATTTAAAATTAAAAAAAAAACAATCAAAAGGAGGGAAAAGATTAAATGTTTTAATTTTTACATTCTCTTTCCTCTAATTTTCTACCCACTTACAATTCTTTATTCATTTTATAAAAATTTTCTTAAAAAGCCTGAAATACTACTCTACTAATATTTATTGATATCCAATAGTAATATTACAATTATCGTGATTATAATGATCATTATTACAATTACTCCCTCCGTCTCATATCTACGTACACACTTTTCATTTTGGGCGTTTCAAACTTACGTGCACATTTCCTAAAATAGAAAGAAATCTTTACTATTCCCTCCACTCATTCTCTCTCATACATTATTTTAATACTCACAACACTATTATAATTTACTATTTCCTCCACTCATTCTCTCTCCTATTTTATTTTCACACTCACAACACTTTCAATATAATACTCTCTCCTTAATTTACGTAAAAAGTCAAACTAGGCACATAGGTCCGGGACGGAGGAAGTATTATACTCCCTCCGTCCCGGAACAATCTTCACACTTTCCCTTTTGGGTGTCCCAAAACTTACTTCACTCATTTAAAACTTACCTAAAATGGAAAGGAATCTTTACTATTCCCTCCACTCATTCTCTCTCCTACATTATTTTAATACTCACAACACCATTATAATTTACTATTCTCTCCACTCATTCTCTCTCCTATTTTATTTTCACACTCACAACACTTTCAATATAATACTCCCTCCTTAAAAACCAAATGCTAAAACAATAAGCCATAATCAAGCTTCCTGACGGAGGGAGTATACTAGTAATTGATAACTTTTCACAGAAAAATCCAAAAAATGACTTTTTTCCATTATTGAAACTGACAGCCATGGCCCCACTTTTGCAACTTGCCATGATAATAGTGATCAAGCGTGACCTCTATTAGGATGGTTACGCGGCCGATCTTAGAAAAATCTAACGAAACGCATTACAAACGGAGTTTGCGTGGAACATAGGGAATAAGAATAAGATATGTTCATATACCCCCCTTGTGATTTGGGAAAATTCAACAACTTCTCATCTTTTCCAATTTCCTTATTTATTGTCTTTTATTTGGTCTTCATGCACTAAAATTATTGACAAGTTAGTTGTTTTATTAAAATAATTAAATTACTCCTTTTTGTTTCAAAATAATACTCCCTCCGTCCCACTTCAAGAGTCCTACTTTTTCTTTTGATCCGTTCCACTTCAAGAGTCCCTTTCATAAATGACAAATTTTGAATATATTTATACTCTTATAATTTAAATATATTTACAAAAAAATCATTCATTATACCCTTATAATGTTAACATATTTACAAAAAAATCAATCATTAACTATTATTTCATATCCCACATTTAACTTTTACATTCTCTCTCCTCTAATCTTCTACCCACTTTAAAAAAAAAAAAATCATTAACTACTATTTCATACCCCACATTTAACTTTTACATTCTCTCTCCTCTAATCTTCTACTCACTTACAATTCTTTATTCATTTTTAAAAAAAATTCTTAAGAAGCGTAAAATTCAACCCCAGGACCCTTGGTTTGGGACGTAGGGAGTAATTGTTATACTTTGATTTTTTTATTAGCTTGATTGAACTATGATTAAAATCTTATCTAATTTTAACAATCCTTTTAAAATTTTACATATTGTTGTTGATAGTATTCTGAACGATGGATCAGTATAAATATTTAAACTTGCATTAAAATCATTGGGTTACACAAAATTTTGATCAAAATTGATTAAAAAAAACAAACAAATAAATATAATATTTATTTTGGACCGAAAGTAGTAATTAGTAAATACTTTTGGAACATAAGAGTACATTCTATTCTAGACACAACTAATAAAATAACAGGGAAAGTTATTATAAATTTCTCAAATAGAGTGATTGTTGATGAAAATTATCCAAACAATAAGGGAGGTAAATGTAATTTACCCATAAAAAGATATTAGTAAGATAATGGAATTTTGTGGACCACCACCATCATGCATAATTACATGGACCTCTCTCCTTTTCCAACCCTTTTATCTTATTTATTATGGAGAGAGGGACTTAGGGGGCATTATTAGCTTATATAGGAGCTATATTGGGACAAAAGAGTTTGAAAGGAAAGGAAAGGAAATGAAAGGTAAGTCGGTTTTGGATTTGGGGACCGACTCGTCGCGTTGGTGTGCTTTTGAGGACCGAACTGAAGAGCCGACTTTTTTAAAGAGGAAACGCGTTGAGTGTTGACTAGCTGTTTTCAATAATTTACGCATGTGGGCTACACTTTCAAGATAATCTTTTGGGTCATTGTCAAGGTTTTAAAAAGCGCTAGACGAATGTTAGGCGGTGAATTCGGGCTTAGCGTCTAGGGGCTTAAGCGAATCCTAGGCGGGGCCAAAAAATTAAACAAATTTTAAATATATTTCATAAATTTATATATATATCTAAAAAATAATGTCACTTACTTTTATTATTTGTCAAAAATAAATAATATTTATATACAAAATAAAAAATCTAATATTAAGATGCTATTTATTTGTCAAAAATAATAAAAATTAGTCTTGACCTTGGCCTTGGTCGTGGCCTTGGCCTTGGCCGTGGCCTGGCCTTGGGTCGGCCGTGGCCTTGGCCTTGGAGGATAGATATCCCACATCGAAAAATAATGAAAGTAAATGGCCTTGTTGGTTCGGCGCCTTGCCTTGGCTCGGCTGTGGCCTTGGCTTCGGAGGTTACTTATCCCACATCGAAAATAATGAAAGTAAATGACCTTGTTGGTTCGGCGCCTTGCCTTGGCTCGGCCGTGGCCTTGGCCTTGGAGGTTACTTATCCCACATCGAAATAGAAGAAAGTAAAATGTGGCTGTGAGTATATATATTAGGCTGATGCTGCAGGGGTTGCAAGCATGTTTCGACCGTGGCCTTGGATTTTATCCCGCCAAGTCAACGCCTATTTCCGCACAGTCAACGCCTAATGGCGCCTACGCCTAATTTGGCCGATTTGCTAAAAGGCGCAGCGTTTGGTCACCGTCCAGCGCCCAGGCGGCCGCCTAGGCCGCGTTTTAGAACACTGGTCATTGTAATTTTGCACATTTAAGAACAAAATATATACTCCCTCTGTCCCGCTAGAAGTGTCACCCTTTTAAGGGTGGCACGCAAATTAAGGAAAAGTGTGGGAAGAAAAATGGTTGTGAGTGTAATTTGAAAATAGGAGAGAGAATTAGTGGAGGAAATAGTGAATTTAAAAAGTGTTGTGAGTGTAGAGGAGAGAGAATTAGTGGAGGGAATAGTGGATGGGATAATAAAATATTAATAAAACATTTTCTTTTTAGGAAAGGTGACGCTTCAAACGGGACACCATTAATTTTGGGTAAAAGGTGACACTTCTAGCGGAACGGAGGGAGTATATATTTATGGAGGAAATTTTTTGGAATAATTTATAGAGTTACAAACACGTGTTAGACATATTATATAATATCGAAAATTGATAAAATTTGTATATAATAAAGATTTTGGGTTAATTCCTTTGATATCATTTGGTTTTAAGGTGAAAACTCAAATTTTAAGATGGTATCAGAGCAGGTCAGTTACATGTGCAGGACCAACGACCCACGATATTGATCTGTGTCACCCGATTAATAAGTCCACGTTATAAGCCACTACAAGAAATATGTCTTTTAGAGACACTTTGCTTGGGACAGAAATTAACAATAGTCTCTGTTTATACAAATTTGAGACAGCAATTCTATAATGCTCTCTCTTTTAAGACAGCAATTCTCTAATAGTCCCTAATTTGGGACAGTATTTTCTAATAGTCTCTGTTTTAACATGTAATATTTATGTCAGAGACGGTAATTGCCGTCTCTAAAACATTTGTGACACCCACTTATTGAGACCCCTATTTGTCCCTGTTTTATCCTAATTCAAACAGGGACGGTACTAGATCCTATTTTAGGCAACTTAATGAGACCCTTTCCCGTCTCAATAAATATGATTTTTAGTAGTGAGCATTTGACAAAGCCCAACTAAACGTGAGGATGCATATTAGAGATATTATCCTATATCGAAAATTGACAAATCCTGTATATGACATATAAAGATCATGGGTCACTCCCATTGACATCAATTGGTTTGAACGTGGAACCTAAAACTTTAAAAACAAGTTAAAGTTACATTTAAAAAAGTTTAACATGACAAACGCAATTTCATTTTTTCTCAAACGGATGAAATACTAGGCGATGAGCATTTGACTGAATGGTGTATAAACTCTTTTTATCGAAATGGTCAAGGTTCGAAACCCTTCTTTACATTATACTAGGTGTACAACCCGTGCTTCGCACGGGCCAAGTCTATATAACCTATTAGTTTTATTTATGTTTAGCATATTTATATTTTTAAAAGGAAAATAATTGAAAAGTAGCATTCATAATCTTACTCAAAATAAAATTAACCGATGAAGAAATTAAAAATTATATGATAATTTGTCAAAATATCATGATAAAAACAAAGGAAAACTAAGTGTAATAAAAAATACGAAAATTAAAAATTTAATTTTAATTAAAAAAAAATGACAAAAAACTATTCACAAACTTGATCAAAATAGATAAAGACAATAAATAAATTAAAAAATAAATATAAAGAATGTGAATAAATTAAAAATAACACAAAAAACATCCTAATAATAAGGTAATATAAATATAAAAAAATAAATAAATCAAAAGACGTAAGCAAAAGACAACGTAGATAGAAAATAATGAAAATTTAAATGTTAATCAAAAGAAAAAACAATGGAAAAGAAGCATTTAAAATAGAAAAAAGAAATAAATAAATAAATAAAAAACTTATAAAATTGGCTATAGAAAACAAAAATCAAACTTTAAACAATATTAAGACAGACGACATATACAAAGTAAGAAATAAATGGGCATAAAAAAACAAATATTTATCAAAATAAATAAAAATAATGGAAATAGAAGTATTCGCTAAAGAAATCAAATAGCCAATAGTAATAACTTAAATGTACAAAAATACGATTAAAAAAAGCGTTATAAAAATTTAATCGAAGAAAATTGATAAAGATCCAAAAGTAAAAATCTAAATGGGAAAAATGAATATCAAAATTAATTAAAATAAAATAAAAAAATAAATAAAATCAAACCAAATATAAAAGTTGACAGAAGAAAATAGAGATTAAAAGTAAAATTAATATCAAATAAAAAATATAAACAAAGCGAAAAAATAAAATAAAAGTCAAATCTTAATTTAAAGAAAATACGATAATAAATTTATAAATTGTATCGATAAAACAGCAAAGAAGATATAATAATAAACAAAAGAGAAGTAAATTAAATAGAACCATAGAAATAAAATTTGAATTAAGAGAATGAAAAATAATTAGAAATGAATAATTAGAAATGAAAGATTAGAGATAAAAGATAATGAATAATGTTAGCTTACTTGAGCATGATAATAGGCAATGTCAATCAAGTAAAAAATGACCATGTCTTTCAATTTGACAAAGAGAGAGAGAGAGAGAGAGAGAGAGAGAGAGAGAGAGAGAGAGAGAGAGAGAAGGGGTTTGAGTGAGAATTTGACAATTGTGGTTACTTTACTAATTGATAATTTTTTGTGACTTTTGAATTGCTAATGTCTTCCAATTTGAGAGAGAGAGAGAGAGAGAGAGAGAGAGAGAGAGAGAGAGAGAGAGAGAGAGAGAGAGAGAGAGATTGCGTGAGAATTGACAATTGTTGTTACTTTACTAATTTATATTTTTTTGTGACTTTTGAATTGCTAATGCTTCAACTTCTCAACTTTACGTTTTTTTAATAAAAGTCACTAATGATAACAAATTGTTATAGCTTAGATAGTTAGATTCATGTTCTAGCCATTGAATAAAGACTTTTCATTTCAAATTCTCCTAATACATATACATTTCTAATTTCTTCTAGAATTTATAGTGAATGAAACATCAAGGGACTCATGCATGTAATGAACCATTAATAGTTGCATTTCAAAAATTAATAGTTTGTAAGTTATGTTGAATGAAACGTCAAGAAACTTATGCATGTAATGATCCATTTAATGTATTCTAGTTCTCATCTAATAGTATAAATAGTAGTAGTACTACTAACTATTAGAAGACACTCATACAAGAAGTATATATCTTCTTCTATAATCTAAAGAGTATAAATTTAACTATTGATGTAAACCATTAGAATAACTTATATAGTAAAATATAATAAATTAATTACTAAAAGTTAACTACTATTACAATATATCAATATCTTAATTATTCTAATAACACTTTTACTACTTACATAACTATTATATTCTTCTATTACACTAAGCTAATGCAGGGAATACGAAAGAACACATCAATCCTAATAGGAAAATTACGTGGAAGCATGAGGATCAAGAGAATTAGAAATCAAGCTTATGTGTCATCACCTAATCATTTTTATCCTACTTTAAAATACTTTAGTATAGATTTGAAATATTGTAATTAGGGGGAAAAAACTACTCCTACATTTGTCTATAGTTCAGTATCCATTTAAATTTATAAAACAAATTAAGATAGTTGAGTTTTTCATACTATATAATAGCTCTTTTTTTCCTTTTTTTTTTTTTTATAAAATTGAATGTTTTATTATTAATAATAAATTACTTAATTAATTATAAGATTGTTGACATTTAAAAGTACTAGAAATAGCTCGTAATGATCCAATTACTTGTAGTACTATTTTAAGTGAATATTTGCTTGTCTAAAGCTTTATCCTTAAATGAATATAAATTTTGTTTTGGAATTAAAATTTAATATAATTTTGGTTGAAATTTAATTTAATTAAGAATATGTATTCTATCTTTCAAAAAAAAAAAAAAAAAAATTCTACTCTATGTTTATTTGTTACTATTTGTTAATGTAATCATTTCTATATATAATATCCCTCTCTCCCATAATAAATATTTCGAGTGACTTGTAAACCTTTTTGACAAATATACTTATTGATACATTATTTACACAATCTTAAAATTATATTATTACTCAAAAATGCGACAATTATATTGAAAAGAAAATTAAAAGAAAAGAAAAACAAATAAATAAAAAGATTGTATTTAAATTTGATTAAATTAAAGGGTATCATTAGGTAGTTGAACAAGACTCACATAACTTGATGTCACATAACTTGATGTGCTCAGCAAGAGTAGGCGAATGGACGTGTCACTGCAGCTTACGTTCTCCTCCAATTTTCGTTTTCATGTTTATTATTTATTTATTTCTTTTATTTTATTGCTTTCAAAAACAAAATAAAATCTCTATTTCATATATTTTGGGTTGTTTTATTCAAAGAATCTAATTTCTTTTTTTTTTTCATACCCAAATTATAATATTTTTCTTACGTTTTATATAAAATATATCATCAACAACTATTTCATAATTTTATAAATTAATTAAACTTTTATATATATATATATATATATATACTCCCTCCGTCCCATAGAACATTACACGTTTACTATTGAGAACGGAAAATAAGGAATAATGTTATTAAAGTAGGTGTTGTGAGTGGGAGGAGAGAGAATGAGTGGAGAGAATAGTAAATTATAATGGTGTTGTGAGTATTAAAATAATGTAGGAGAGAGAATGAGTGGAGAGAATAGTGATTTAAGGTTTCCTTTTTAGGAAAGTGGGACTATAAAGAGGGACGCCCAAAATAGCAAAAGGGGTAATGTTCTATGGGACGGAGGGAGTATATATTATCAAAATTCAATTAAATTGACCAATAAATTAAAGTATATGAAATAAAATAATTATTAAACTATACAACGTACTTGATGCTACCACGAAAAATCTGAGGTTGCACTGGGACTGAACTTGACTGGATACTTCGGCTGCCTCCTTCTTTGGTTAGACTCCTGCACACAAAGAACAAGGTAAACTAGGCCGGGGGTGACTCCGGCGTACCCCCTCCGGTGTGAGAGTAAGGTTAGATGAACAAGGAAAGTGGTATATCAATGGATGTTCAAGAGAGAGAGATACATATCTGTAAATGAAGAAGGTCTCCCTTTTTTATACCCTAAACCCCCCATGTGCCATGCACATGGGGGACACATGTCAATCATCCAGCCAATGATCTCAACCAACCCAAAGATAGTGGAATTTCACTGTTCACCTGGTCACATCAAGCTACAGTAGACTACTGGGTTCCAAAGCGGGATGTCCTTTTACTAAGCCGCAAGCGACAACAGGCTTCTCAGGCGGCAATAATGTCAACGGTTCAACAATCAAGGTCACCATGATTTCCGCCATACGGAGCCCATTATTTACGCCTTTCACCCTGAGTTGACTCACCTAATGAACTCTCCAACATCCCTGGGCGGGATGGTCTCATCTCGCGGGGGACTTCCCGCCATTCGACCAGTCTCGTTACCATATTACACCAAAGGGGTCTTTATTCAATTAGGCCCATTATGCTACCTTATGGCCCAATTACCATTAAGTCCAACCGCATTTTATGATATCGCATCAGAAGCCCCCAATTTCGAGACCGGGATTATTCATGATTCAAAGTAGAAATTTATTAAGTCGTGCGGGCTCGTCATCTCGCTACTCCACCTGGGATTACGACGAGGCCACGTCTTGACACGTGTCCATATACGTGTCAAACGGGGGTTAGAGGCCTTGGGTGGAGTGTCAGGTTCACGCGCTTGGGGATTCGTGCTCTCATTTTAATAACTTTATTAAGGGCGGGTGAAATTCAAAACTTCAATCGTCATTTTTCCCCTGAGAAAACTCCGTGCGCCCTTTCGTCTTCATAGCGCCCCTTCGTCTTCATCGTATCAAGGTTAGTCCGTTACACTCACACTCCTCACTTTCCGGCTTGCTCTATCACCCATTTTCTCTCGTTTTCCTAAGTGAAAGGTTTTTGAGAAAATCCCAATTTCCAATCGATTGTACCGTTTACTGGCCATATTTCTTTGAAATTAGTGATTTCCGTTCACCATTCATCAAGTTTGAGCTTTTTGGGTCCCCTTTTGACCGTTTTCGTCGTTTTATTTGAAGATTCCGGCCACCTCCGGCCAAGTTCATCGTCTCCGTCACTTCGGTTCATCCTTCAGCTTTTCCAGGTACTCTTTGACTTGATTTCCCGCATCCTCTATTATTTTCGCTCTTTATTTTCGCTTTTATTTCCTTATCAAGATGGCGAGAACCAAGTGTTGTACTCGAGCCATCCGATTTGGCCGGAGTTTGCACACGGGGGTACTATAGGGTTGGAAGTGGGAACATGGGTTAGGATCCCGCGCGAGGATCTAAATGTCATGCTCATGCGACATGACGCTGAAGCCGCAGTTCTGAGTACTTTAGAAATTAGGGGTCCCCCTTTTTGTCTAAGTCGGCCCTACGCAAACCTTCCATAATACCTTTGAGCTATGTTCGCATATATGCTCCTCCTATCAATCTCGCTTTGCCTAGTTTCTCCGAAACTCTCATTCCCGTGGCTCCCAATTTACGTAGTCGCTTCCCGAACAGGTGCAATCCGGTTCAAGCGAGGAGAAAGAGATGTCTTCCACCGACTCTTCCTCCGACCATGATGTTTCGACACCCTTGCCGAAACTTCTTCTCGTGCCTGTGTTTCCTCCGAGCAACCCCATGTTACCACTCTTGCGACAACCGGTTCCTCGACTTCCAATATCCAGACCCCTCTTCACCAAAAATACGGCATTGACCACACCGTTTATCGCATCGAGACATACAACGACGATGAAAGTCTTGCCGTGATGCGACAAAGGACTGACGGGGTCATTGCTTATGTCTCGCAGTTTGAGGCCGGACTCAGACTCCCCTTGGATCCATTTATTTGCGCCTTCCTACACCATGCCCAAGCCGCCATTGTGGATCTTCATCCCAATGCTTTCCGAGTTCTAGTGAGCTACATTGTCATATGTCGCCTTCTGAAACACGAGCCTTCTCTCCCCTTGTTTGTTCATTTTTTCGACGGCTACACCTCCGTTTCAAAGCGAGAAGGCGTGGTTGAGAAGCGCTTGTCTATCAAGTATAGGCAACAAAAAATCCTTACTCCCCTCCTTAGCAAAGTGCATTATTGGCAATCAAAGCCGCTGTTAATCACTTCTCGCATCGGTTGGTCGCATGATGGTGGCGACTTGGGTGAAATAAACCCAAAAATCCTGACCAAACAAGCCTTAGTTTCTGGGGACTCGCGTCTTAAAGCAAAAATCCTCCAGGTCCTAGCAGCGGCATCAGATACCGGGTTAGCTCTGTTTTCATGGCGAGAAATTCTGTCTAGCCCAGCTCTTTTGCGTGAATGCGGCTTTCCCAATTTCTCTTTCCCGCCTGATGAATCCCGCGTAACAATTACTCATATTCCTTATCCCTGTTGGGATTGTCATACCAAAGGTCGCTTTGAATCAGAGTGTGAACCCTGTCGAAAAAGACGATCATTGCCGCACCGTTATGTTCGATGTATACGGTATGTATTCTCGCCCCTAGCACTATCTTTCTTCTTCGTTTCCCGCATTTATATTTTCTTTTCTGTCATAGTGATCTTTCCTTTTCTCCTCGCAGAATTTCGGAACATGTCGCCGCCCGGCGCAGGAGGCTCTCTCCAACATGGAAGGTCGCCGCAAACGGTTGGCCGACGCCCGCGACTTCCCTTAGTCAAGCCGCCGGTAAGGGTGGCACCTACTTCACCCCACTAAATGATTCTCAAGCCATCGCCAAAGAGCGGGATGCCGCCGCCGTCGTGGAAAGCCGCGGGAAAACTACTTCTACCCAATCTCGAAGACCACCTGCACCCGGGACTCCGGCACACGGATTCGAGCTACACTCTCGGTGGATGAAGCCGATCCCGAAACCCAAAATGTTTCAAGTGCGAGCCTCTAACTTCCAATGTCGCGGCGACAATGTGATCTACTCGGAGAGTTGCCAAGTCCTATTCGCCCCAAAGAAATGACCTCGCACCATCAAGATGAGCCTTCGAACATACTCAACTATCTCGTGGTGCCGCCCTTCAAGCAAAGCTCGCGAGTTGGTTAAAGCCGGGCTTCAAAATGCCAACTGATAACGCCAGTCTTCTAGCCTTGAGCACCGAGATTGGCGCAGTTCCTGACCTTCCCAATCTTGATGTTCGGTCCGCAGACCAGCATTACAATATGCTCGGAGGCGGCATCATCCAACGCTCATGCGTTCCTCAGCGGGTTAGGGAGTATGAGGATCTCAATGAAGATTACGGTGTCAATGATGCGGGCTTTCATCTCGCAGGGGTAGGTGGTTATCTACTTCTTGCTTTCCGCTTTTCTCTACTTTTTGGCTTAACCTTTCTCCTTCTGTATTTCAAGTATACTGTATGGGCTAAGGAACCGTTGCGGCAAGGTTGGCCTTGATTTGGAGAAAAGCGAGAAGGATTTAAAGCGGGTTCGTTTGGAGCGGGATAGAATCAAAACCAAATTTCATGAGCGAGAACAATACATTGCTGCCCTGCAAGAAGATAAGGCCAAGCTTGAGCAAACCGAGAAGGATCTCCGCCGCGAGATGGAATTGATGAAAAACAAACATGAAGAGCAGCAAAAGCTTCTGGCGGCGGATTTGGCGGCCTCTGTGAAGAGCAATCTTGATAACAAAACTGTTATCGCTGAACTTCATGCTACCATTGATGATAACAAACTTAAGGCCGAAATCGAAGCTATGGATTTGTATGACAAAGCTCTAATTCAATGTATGCGTTCTGCGGCGGCAAGTTCTCGCGACATACCTGGCTTATCACCCCGAACTGATTGCTAAATGGGGCTCGTAGACCATGTACGTGGCCGATTTTAGTCGCTTGGGTCATAGCCTGGTTCCCTACGATAAAGAAGAATTAGCTGAGTTAGCCGCTGATGATCAACTCTTGGGCAAGCCCGCATGGGAGGTCCCCGCTTTGGATAACCCGAATGTGATATCTCTTTGGAATGACCTTTCTGGCGAGAAGACTAATGCTTTAAGAGAAGCTAAAGAGGCCGCCCGAGCTGCACTCGATGCCCATGCCGCACCAGATTCCCCATCTATCTCAGGCGATAAGGACGGTCCTGCTGCTTAAACAATCCGTTTTTATGAAACAATCTTGTTCATGTCTGTACTAAACAATTTACTTTTCTGTCTTACTTCTCTTTCATACTTTGGTTGTCGCGGTTTGCGACTTAGACGATTTACTTTCTTGCTTTTTAAACAATGGTGTGCTTTTGGGGGTGTCGCGGTTTGCGACATAAACATTTAGGCCCTCTTTTGATTTGGTGTCGCAATTTGCGAGTTAATACTTTATTTTGCATACCTATATGGCTCTCTTGACCTTTTGCTTCGTAACATTTTTAATGTCGCTCTTATCAACTTGGTTATATCTTCGATTATTGTGTTCTCAATGCTTGTTTTGATTGTTCGAATGTCGGAATGCGACTTTGTCTCTCTTGACTCACCGTCATCGCTCTACCAATAGTTTAGATGTCGCGATTGGCATCTTGCTTTGACCTTTGTTTTCATAAATTCTTCTTTGATACTTCATTATGTCGCCATGCGACTTCATCTCTCTATACTTGTTATTACTCTACTTAACGTAATTTGCATTGAAATTCTACCTTTAATATGTCGCCATCTCCGCTTCAACAGCTTATCTTTTTCGCTTCGATAGTTTATCGAAGACTCCTTCTCGTAACTTACCTATATACATACTACTCCTCCAAAAGAGTGAGGCTTGTCTTTAGGCGGCCTTACTTTATTGTTAGGATCATTTACATAACATACCTTGTAAAAGTTGAGTGCATGTGACCAGTGTATAAGAGAATCCTAACTGGCAAATTCATAACTGTCAGATAAACTGAGAGATGAATATAACGGATTTCCTCTTTTGATATAAACCCTGTTCTACATATGTATCCCTTTATCAAAACCCATAAAAATTTTGACTTTTCTAGGCGTCTAGCATTTCTCTCTTCTAGGTCACCGCGACTTAGAACCGTTATCTCCAAGCCGCAAGGTTCGGTGACTTGAAACCGTTATCTCCAAGCCGCGACTTCACTTATCTCGCCCGAGTTTGTGACTTAAACCGTTATCTCCCAGCGCCTCCCTTTCTTAAAAAAGCGGGACTTTTCTAGGTGCTCGAAACCGTTATCTCCAGCACCGCGACTTGAAACCGTTATCTGCCGCATGAGGTTTGGCGACTTAAATTATCTTCAAGTCACCTCCCCTTTCTCGCCCGTTAAAAAGCCGGGACTTTTCTAGGTGCCTGAAACCGTTATCTCCAGGCACCGCGACTTGAAACCGTTATCTCCAAGCCGCAAGGTTTGGCGACTTGAAACCGTTATCTCCAAGTCACCTCCCCTTTCTCGCCCGTTAAAAAGCCGGGACTTTTCTAGGTGCCTGAAACCGTTATCTCCAGGCGCCGCGACTTGAAACCGTTTATCTCAGCCATGAGTTTGGCGACTTGAAACCGTTATCTCAAGCCGCCTCCCCTTTCTCGCCGTTAAAAAGCCGGGGACTTTTCTAGGTGCCTCAAACCGTTATCTCCAGCACCGCGACTTGAAACCGTTATCTCCAAGCCGCAAGGTTTGGCGACTTGAAACCGTTATCTCCAATAGCCGCCTCCTTTCTCGCCCGTTAAAAAGCCGGGACTTTTCTAGGTGCCTCGAAACCGTTATCTCCAGCACCGCGACTTGAAACCGTTATCTCCAAGCCGCAAGGTTTGGCGACTTGAAACCGTTATCTCCAAGTCACCTCCTTTCTCGCCCGTTAAAAGCCGGGACTTTTCTAGGTGCCCGAAACCGTTATCTCCGTGCACCGCGACTTGAAACCGTTATCTCCAAGCCGCAAGGTTTGGCGACTTGAAACCGTTATCTCCAAGTCGCCTCCCCTTTCTCGCCCGTTAAAAGCCGGGACTTTTCTAGGTGCCTCGAAACCGTTATCTCCAGTGCACCGCGACTTGAAACCGTTATCTCCAAGCCGCAAGGTTTGGCGACTTGAAACCGTTATCTCCAAGCCGCCTCCCCTTTCTCGCCCGTTAAAAAGCCGGGACTTTTCTAGGTGCCTGAAACCGTTATCTCCAGGCACCGCGACTTGAAACCGTTATCTCCAAGCCGCAAGGTTTGGCGACTTGAAACCGTTATCTCCAAGCCGCCTCCCCTTTCTCCAAGCTTTTGGCGATTCGTCTTTCAGCTTTCAACGGCGACTTCTTGATACGCCCTCTTCAAGCTTTAGCGGCAACCTCTTTGTCCGCCCTCTTCAAGCTTTAGCGGCAACCTCTTTGTCCGCCCTCTTCAAGCTTTAGCGGCAACCTCTTTGTCCGCCCTCTTCAAGCTTTAGCGACAACCTCTTTGTCCGCCCTCTTCAAGCTTTAGCGGCAACCTCTTTGTCCGCCCTCTTCAAGCTTTAGCGGCAACCTCTTTGTCCGCCCTCTTCAAGCTTTAGCGGCAACCTCTTTGTCCGCCCTCTTCAAGCTTTAGCGACAACCTCTTTGTCCGCCCTCTTCAAGCTTTAGCGGTAACCTCTTTGTCCGCCCTCTTCAAGCTTTAGCGACAACCTCTTTGTCCGCCCTCTTCAAGCTTTCATGAAATAATCAAAACCATATCATTAAAGTATTTTACAAGTATAAAAATGCACCATGAACATGTCAAGAGAAACGTCTCGCCATCATTTTTATCATATAGACATTACATAGTTCCTAGAACACCAAATTTTACATAACTTTTCCTTCAGCAATCAAAAGAACAATTTTCAAGAAAAAGTTAAGTAACTTTTGCGGTCTAAGACATAAACCAAAATGACCATGATGTCGCCGCTGCTTCACTGATAGAACTGCTTGAGATGGTCGACACTCCAAGCATTCTTCAATTCTTGCCATCTTGTTTCCGCAATCTGTAAGTCCCTTCCCGTATAACACTCGAAACCCGGAATGGGCCTTCCCATTTCTCGTTTAACTTGGTGAATCCGGGCTTGGCCCCTGTCGCTTCAACACTCCTTAAAACCCAATCTCCGACATTGAAGGACCTCTTGTTAACTCGCTTATCATGCTTTGGGCTTTCATCTTACGCTTATAGTTAATCATCTTCATTCTTGCATACATTCTTTTCTCATCAATCGGATCCAGGATCATTACACCGTCTCTGCCCATTCCTCGCCTCATCATAGTAAGCAACCCTGTATGTCGGCAAAGCCATCTCAGCGGGTGCCATAGCCTCAGATCCATAGGTAAGGGCAAAAGCGGTTTCCCCCGTTGAGCCTTTAACAGTAGTGCGCACATACCACAAAGCAATAGGCAACTCCTCCAGCCATGCTCCACCTCTTCCTTCCAAATTTTTGCGCAAGGCGACAATGATCTGCTTGTTTGCCGCCTCCGGCAGCCGTTACTGCGCGGCCTATATCTGCTGACATCCAATGTTTGACATTGACCCTCGAGCATTCATTGAAAACTTTTTCCCAAACTGAGTGCCATGATCTGAAATAATAGCCCTTGGAACCCCATATCTACACCAAATGTTCTCTTGCACAAACTTTATAACTTGATCTTCGCTGATTGTCGCCAACGCCTTCGCCTCCGTCCATTTGGTGAAGTAATCTACGGCGACAACCACGTGCTGACAACCCCCCTTGGCTTTTGGAAATGGCCCTATCAAATCAATCCCCCACATGTCGAATGGCCATGTCGGCACAATAGGAGTTTGCTCTGTGGCGGGTATTCGGGGAATGTTGCCGAATCTTTGACATTTCTCACACTTCTTCACATACATCTCTGCATCTTTCCTTAGACTTGGCCAATAATAGCCATGAAACAACACTTTGTCGGCTAGCTTTCTCGCACCGGGGTGCCCGCCACATACACCTTCATGAATCTCGAACAAAACCTTCGAAACCATCTTTGGGCTCAACACACCTCATCGGCGGTTTTGAAAAAGACCTCCTATACAACACTCCATCTTGCACAGTGAATCTTGGTGATGTCGCCTTTATCAATTTCGCCTTACTCTCATCTGGCGGCAACTCCCCTTTATCTAAAAATTCCTTCATTTCCGCAACCCAATCCTTCTCGCCATCGACAATCTCCGCGACAACCGGTCTATCGATCACCGGCACATCCACATATTCAATCATTGGCTCATCGGCAGTGCTCTCTCCTTCAGATCCCGCCGACCTACTCAATTCATCGGCCGCGAATTATCGGCTCTATCAATCTGAACCAACTCCCAGAATTCGAAACTTTTTAGCAAACTTCTCGCCAAGTCACAATATTTTGTTAGCACCATATTCAAAACTCCGTACTCGCCCTTTATCTGATTGACAATTAACTGGGAATCTGAGTGAATCACTATCTTCGTCAACCCCATATCTCGCGCCAATTCTACCCCGGCAATCAAAGCCTCGTACTCTGCTTGATTATTCGAGACATTGAATTTAAATCTCAGGGCTTTCTCATACTTTACTTCCTCATCCGGCGAGGTCAGAGTGATTCCCGCGCCGCCCTTATCCTTCGAAGATGACCCATCAACATACAGAGCCCAGCAATCAAATGGCCTTTCCTCCTTTTCCCGCAAACTGGGCCCTACCTTCTTTTCCGCTTTCTTCTTCACCAAATCTTCGACCAACTCCTCCTGCGACTTCGTAAAAGATGTCTCAACGATGAAATCTGCCAGCGCCTGCGCCTTAATCGCCCGGCGAGCTTCATACTTTAAATCAAATTCAGTCAACTCAATTGACCATTTTAACAATCTTCCCGCGGCATCAGGTCGCTGCAAAATCTTTCTCAGGGGAGCGTCACTCAATACGACAATGGTGTGTGCGACAAAATAAGCTCTCAATTTTCTCGCGGCTACTACCAAAGCATAGGCCAGCTTCTCGGCATTAAAGTATCTTGACTCTACTTCGCTCAATGCCTTGGACACATAGTAAATCGGTCTCTGACTCCCCTTTTCTTCTCGCACAAGAACTGCTGCCACTGCCAAATCTGAAGCCGCCAAGTAAACAAATAATTCTTCTCCCTCCACAGGGCTACATAATAACGGCAGGTTACCCAGATATACCTTCATCTGTTCAAATGCGGCATCACACTCTTCGTTCCAAGCAAAACTCTTCACCCCCTTCAAAACCTTAAAAAACGGCAAACACTTTTCGGCCAGCTTAGAAATGAATCTCCCCAAGGCGATAATCCTCCCATTCAACCTTTGTATTTCGCGTATCGACTGGGGCGGCGACATCTCCAATAACGCCTGAATCTTTTCGGGATTAGCTTCTATCCCGCGCCTATTCACCAGAAAACCCAAAAATTTTCCCGCAGTCACCCCAAACGTGCACTTGCTGGGATTCAATTTCATTGAGTTTCTCCTCAAATTTTCGAATGTCTCCGCGAGATCCAACACATGATCATACTCCTTTGTTTTTATTACCATGTCATCTATATAGGCTTCCAGGTTTCGCCCTATCTGCGACTTGAAAACCTCATTCACCATTCGCTGATAAGTCGCACCGGCATTCTTCAAGCCAAAAGGCATCATCTTGTAACAGAAATTTCCCTTAGGAGTTCGGAAAGCCGTTTTAGCCTTATCATTCTCGCACATCTTGATCTGATGGTACCCCGAGTACGCATCAATGAAGCTGAAGACCCTATGGCCGGCAATCGAATCTACCAATTTATCAATTCTAGGCAGCGGGTAGCAATCTTTAGGGCAAGCAGTATTCAAATCAGTAAAGTCAATGCACATTCTCCATTTCTTATTTGATTTTAAAACCATAACGGGACAAGCTAACCACTGCGGATGCGAGATACGCTCGATGATTCCCGCCTTCAACAATTTATCCACTTCTTGCAAAACCGCGCCTTCCTTTTCCGGCGACAAAGGTCTGACCCTCTGCTTGAACGGCTCTACATTAGGATGCATTCGGTGCAATGTAAGCGACATTCTCATCTATTCCCTTCATATCCTCGGGCCGCCATGCAAACACATCCAAATTATCTTTAAGAAATTCAATCAATTGCTCTCGCTCATCCCCGAACAATTGCTTTCCAATCTTAACTCATTTGCTGCAGGGAAGTAACGGTTGATCTCCAGCTTCTTCTAGCTCCTCCCACACTTTTGGAGCTCGGGCTCATCTCGCGTCTGCAAAGTCTCAACCTCTATCCTTCTCCGCTTCTTACTCTCCCGGGCCTTGGCGGGAATCATCTTTCCAGAATCAGCAAATGTCTTTCCCGTAGGCCGCCCATCGGGGGTTTCCACTTCTATCATCTAGCAATCTTTCTCAGATTCACTATCAAAAATCTCCTCAATCACGACCTCCTCAACTCTGGGCTCCCCCATTTCGACAAACTGTACCACTCTAGCATAGCTCAAGCTTGGCGTCCCATTCACAACTTCGATCCCCAAGATCATCTCGCCTTTAGCATTCCCGCCGGCGCTCCACTGGCTGGAATCTCGCCCACTGAAAACTTTGATTACTTCTTCAACCATCTCCGGTGCCCTTTGCGCCTCAGCGACAATCAAAGCTTTACCATTCTCCAAGCTCTCAGTTATCCCTGAATCATTTTCGCATTCACCAAGCTCGATCATGTTAATTCTTAGTTGGCGAGAATCAGACTTTGTCACCAATGAGCAAGTGGCTTTCCCTTTTGCTTTCACCATCTCCTTCTTTTTCCTCGCAACAGTGATAGCTTCACTCTTCAAATGTACTCAATGCCTCGGGCCGGTGGGGTACTTTACCCTCTGATGCGGGATAGACAGCACCATTTCAAAACTTAACAAAAAGGGAATTCCAACTATCGCATTGTAAGCAGAAACCAAATCAATCACAAAAAACTCCACCATCTCGCTTCTCAATAATTCGCCTTCACCAATCTCTACTTCCAACAGGATTGTCCCTTTAACTTTAACAGAGTGATTTGTAAATCCTTCCAGGCATCCCTGGTAGGGCACGAGTTAGCGTCGAGTAGTTCATCCTTTTGAAGGCTTCATAATACAACACATTCTGCTAGCTCCCGAATCAACCATCGCTGTATTTGCACTACATTATTTCCGGGCATATGGTGATAATAAGCTGGTTGGCTCCATGGCCCTTTGTCGCGGCAAGCTCACTTCTCGAAAAACTAATCACCTTGTCTTCACTGGCGGCAAACGGGGGAATATCAAAACTGTGCGTCAACATCATAATTTGATTGTCCAACTGTGCGACACTAGGTAATGGGTCCTGAATCACGTCGACTACATTTCGACCCTGGGCTCTATCTTGTCGCCCACCTTCTTCTTGCCTCACACTGTCCTTGAGATATTGCTTAAAATCGCCCTTATCAATCCTGACCTGAATCAACTTTCTCAAATTATAACAGTCTTCTATTGCATGTCCATTGTCCTTATGAAAATCACAATATTTACTTGGGTCCCGATCCCCATAAGTATCTTCTCGAATGGGATAAGGCTCTGGGAATTCCTCCTTCCTCCAGATCTCGCTCAAAGTAGTGTTCAACTTACTAAACTTGATGATCCTTCCTTGCTCCTGACCTCTACCTCGACCCCCTTTGCCTCCGCCAGTGCGAGATCCGCTGCGGCCTCCTCTTTCAACCTTGCTTTCATCTTTTACAACTTCAATCCGCTCCTTGGCACTTTTCCTGCCGGAGCCTGCTACTGGCGGGGCGGCCTTGACAGCTTCCTTCTCGAAACCGGCTGCGATAAGCTCTAACCCTTTCATATAACTCCTTAGGTGTCTTCGGCAAGCGCATACGTAACTCCGCCTTGAACGGGCTGGCAACAAACCCGAGTTAAATAGCATAACAATCTCGCTCGGCGACGTCTGCAATCCGGTTTGCGACTTCCATAAATCTATACGTGAAAGCCGAAATGCTCTCTCCTTCGTCTTGCTTCAAACTACACGGTTCGGTTTTTGAGCGGGGCTGCGCTCTGATCCACGAATCTCGCCAAAAACTTATTTTTGAGGTCACGATACCCCATCAGCTGATTCCGCATTTGTGCTAAGAACCATTCCAACGCGTGATCAGCAAGGGTGCTCGCAAACGCCTTGCAGATTACAGCTTCATTGTCGGTCAGCAACGACAACGTTACCTCGAACCCTCCAATATGAGTATTAGCTCTAGTGCTCCCCGAATAACTTGGTAAATTCGGCATGCGGAAAGCAGGGTCAGGGGCGGCAATCTGAATGCTCTTTGCAAACGGGGCCAAATAAGAACCTTTCACTTCCTGGGGCTTGGTTCCCGCTTCCAGCTCTTTAATCTTCTTAGCCATCTCCGCCATTTCGGATTTCCATTTATCATCTTCACTTTTCTTCGCCTTCTCCAATTCTGCAGTTTTGGCCAATTCTACGGCTTTCAAAGCTTCGGCCACTCTGATGGCCTCCGCAATCTTGTCGGCTTCGGCGGCCTTTTCCGCCCTTTCTCTATCACGCCTTTCTCTATCAATCCTTCCTCGCCGCCTACGATCTTTGTCCCGCAGCGACACTTCATCTCGATAAGCTCTGTCAGAATGCCTTGATCTGTGCGACCTTTCTCTCACATACGTATCATCATCTGAATACCTCGAGCGACTTGGCACATAATCTCTATCCGCTGTGGATCCCTCATCACTTTCATATCCAAAATAATAAGAATCATCTCGCGAATTTCCTGACTTATGATAAATCCTTCCTTCTTCCACGCGATCTGCGCGCCTCCTCTTGACCCTTTCAGATCTCGTCCTTTCATCATTTCGACACCTGCGACCTCTTTCCTCATTCTCGGAAGGCGGCATGTCCCTCGCTCGCCCTTCATCCCTCCTGGATGCACTCCGGCTGACACTTTGCCTTCCTCTATCTTGTCCTTCCACTTCGACCGACAGCTCAGGCGGGATCACCGTAGGTGCCTGGCCCATCTTTTTTAACCTCTCATTGTTCGCGAGAACCTTCATCATATAGGCATTATCCTTTCTTAGCTGTTCAGCTTCGGCCCTGGCACTCTGGGTTTTAGATGGAATGGGGTCTCGCTGTCCTTCCTTTCCTTTGTTTCTCGCTTCTCGCTCTCTATCTTCTCGCCTACGGGCGCTCCTAATGGCCGAATCTGTCTCAGAAGTGTGGACATCGCCTTCGCGAGCAGTCCCTGATCTCGCCCCTCGGGCATCCTTGCGAGTATCCTTGGCATTTGGAGTTTCCGTCATCGGATTCTGGGCTCCCTTGGCCTGAGTATCCTTTTCTTGTACCATTTTGACTATTTTCTGGGGTTATTAAACAATCTTAAACTGATCACAATCAACTTCAACACCAAATAACCACCTGCAGAATACCTTTCACCAAGAACAAAAACTGAAGAAACCCCGACCAAACCCACCGTAGCCTTCAGCAAACCTTTCCAACCTTACCCAACAATTATCCAACCAAACAAGGTTACCATTCAGGTCCCGGCAACGGAACCAACTGATGCTACCACGAAAAATCTGAGGTTGCACTGGGACTGAACTTGACTGGATACTTCGGCTGCCTCCTTCTTTGGTTAGACTCCTGCACACAAAGAACAAGGTAAACTAGGCCGGGGGTGACTCCGGCGTACCCCCTCCGGCGTGAGAGTAAGGTTAGATGAACAAGGAACGTGGTATATCAATGGATGTTCAAGTGAGAGAAAGTAGAGAGAGAGAGATACATATCTGTAAATGAAGAAGGTCTCCCTTTTTTATACCCTAAACCCCCCATGTGCCATGCACATGGGGGACACATGTCAATCATCCAGCCAATGATCTCAACCAACCCAAAGATAGTGGGATTTCACTGTTCACCTGGTCACATCAAGCTACAGGTGGACTCTTTGGGTTCCAAAGCGGGATGTCCTTTTACTAAGCCGCAAGCGACAACAGGCTTCTCAGGCGGCAATAATGTCAGTGGTTCAACAATCAAGGTCACCATGATTTCCGCCATACGGAGCCCATTATTTACGCCTTTCACCCTGAGTTGACTCACCTAATGAACTCTCCAACATCCTTGGGCGGGATGGTCTCATCTCGCAGGGGACTTCCCGCCATTGGTCCAGTCTCGTTACCATATTACACCAAAGGGGTCTTTACTCAATTAGGCCCATTATGCTACCTTACGGCCCAATTATCATTAAGTCCAATCACATTTTATGATATCGCATCACAAGTATTATGGGATATAGGGAGTATTTTTTAACAGTGCAGCACTCAGTAGATTGCTGAAAAAAAATTCTGAAATAAACCCGAAAATATAAATCATCAAAATCAAAATTAATAGCTAAAATTAGGGAAATTAGACGGACTAGAACAAAGTCTAACTACGAATGCACCCGAATTCTTGTAGTTACAGATTTGGTACTGCTACGCGGGAGTTCTCATCTTGCTGGTCAATGAGATACAAATACATGCCTCTTTTTTTTTCTTTTTTTTTTTTTTTTTTTAGGGAGGAGGCAGAATTTGGTGAAAGTAGAACCCGCAAAAAAAAAAAAAAAAAATCAAATTAATATTAGCCAAGATAAAAGAAAGTGTGTAGAACAATCAAATCAACAGGAGCTTGTTAGTTCCATAATACTTTGGGCTTCCATTCCTGAATCTTGAAAGCCCCCCAAAAATTGTCCGGGCTCATGCCCACGTTCCTAATACTGGTACTGTCTAACGGCCCGGCCTGTTTGAGACATGCTTCACCGGCTTCAGGTTTGCCGCGCCCAAGATGAATCTTAAGGTGGAATTGGCCCTAACCGACGGGTCATTACGGGTTTAGAACTGGTTCGGAATAATTGTCATTCCTATTTATGCGTTTTTATATTTCCGGAGTGAGAGTTCCAATCTCAAAAAATTAAATTATGAACAGTGTTTTGAATAATTTGTTTTTATAATGCTTACGGTGTATAATAAAAAAAAATCAATACAAAACTAACTAAATTTTTACCCACTTGAATAATAAATAGTGTTTTGAATAATTGTATCCTCAATTACTGACTTTCACTCGAGTTGTTTACTCTATGTTTTTTTTATTTTTTTTTAATAAACGTGCAAATTCATGATATAGAAATCTTACTTAAATGCATTCTTTATGATAATATCATAAACAAGTGTAAAATTTATTAATAATAATAATAATCTTAATGGCATATCATTAAAATGTTTACAATTCCAAGATAATCATTAATTTTTAAAATATTTTTTTGTCAAAAATTTAATTAAATTGTCAAAAGATAAAAATTAAACTTAAAGTTTGAAATTTATTTTAAACATATTATAAGATGCTTGCTTGAGACCTCTAGGCTCTAGCTACCAAATTGATATGAATTAGAAGCAGGTCAATTTTTAGGCTCAAGATTAGGATGCTTGAAGGAAATCATTTAATCAGTTTGAGCAAAGTATAGGTGCAAGTTCTCTTAATCTACGACTTTGCATCTTCTTCAATAGGAACACTACTTCAAGAAATTTGGAAAATATGATGTGATCAAATAACTTATCTTGCAAGTATTTCCTTCCTCCGTTCGTACGTAGTAATTTTTTTTTGTTTATCCCATAAAAATAAATTTTTTAGTTGTTTTATTAATTAAAATACACAATAAAATTCAATTGTCATTCTCACAATAAAAATTTCATCCCCACTATTTCTTTTTTACTTTACTTTTCATATTTACAATTTTTTTTTTTAATTTCCATCAAAATTCAAACTAAAAACATTATTATGGGTAAGAGGAGTAGGCAGTATTATTGATGCCTTGGAGATTCAGTCTAGGGATGGCCAAATTCGGTCCGGTTCCGGTTTCGGGCCTTGAATCGCCGGTTCCGGTTCGGCGAGGAGGTGAACCTTAACCGGCCCGCTTTTCTCACGGTTCCGGTTATCCGGTTCCGGTTTTCTCACGGTTTTTGTCCGGTTCTGGGCTTTTCCGGTCCGGTTTCGGGCCGGTTCTATTGAAAAACACCAAATTTTCGTACGGTTTCGGGCTTTTTCCGGTCCGATTCACCATTTTGGTGAACCTTAACCGGCCCGCCTCCAAACCGGTTCCGGTTACCCCGGTTCCGATTTTCTCCCCGATTCATGGCGATTCCGGGCTTTTCCAGGCCGATTCCGGTCCGATTTTCCGATTTCGATCCGATTCCGGTCCGGTTTGGCCATCCATAATTCAGTCTGACAATTTGTTCCTATAACAACTTTTCTATGCACGTGTTTAGAGAAGAGTTGGACCTTAAGACAGTTTTTTCGTGTAAATAAGTGAAAGGCTGTTTTCACAACCTCATTTAAATAATAATAACAATAAATGCAATGCAGTTTGAAATTTTACAGACATAGAACACATACTCCCGCTGTCACGTTCTAGAATCGAATACGTACAAATTTTTATTTTAGGTGTTCTATTTAAAAATAATTTTCAAAATGAAAATTTTAAATATTTATTTATAAGATTCACTTGTTGTCGTAATCAAAATAACTATCCATTTATTATTCTCTATCTCACGTTCTCTCTCTTACCTCACTTTTTATACTCACAACACTTATTTTACTATATACTATCCTTAATTTTCGTGTATGATCAACTTTGTGCATTTTTTAAAAAGAATAATGGCGTATATAGAACGTTATCATAAATGGTTTGACTTCATGTAATTCCATTTTTATTTAATTTTTAAATGAAAAGTGTATGTAGTAAATGTATACTGGTAGAGGTTAGTAGGTTACCAATGTGAGTATCAAAATTTCTTACCCCTTAATTTATTCCTTTCCTTATTAAGCTATTAGCCAGAGAAATATTGTGGTATAGTCCCTATTCACATTCGAAATGAGGCAATTTTTTTAATTTTTTTTTTACTTTTAGTATCTCATTTAAAATTAGAAAATTTTAAGATGATATTTTTATTTATTTTTATTCACATTTATTTATCATACTCATACACTTAAATTTAAAATCTCAATTTCTACTTAACTTGTTACACGTATTTGGGACATTAACTGTTGAACTACACCAAATTCGAAATTCTTATTACTATAGAATATAACTCTTGTTTGAGTAGGTTTTGGGGGAAACTAGTTTCTCCCTAACATTATAAAAAGTCTTGTTTTAAAAATCAAAACAAAGACACGTACAATTTTTTTAAAAAATAAAAAACAAGATTTTTTATAATATTTGGGGAAACTACTAAAAGATGTTACTATATGTTGAATTTAAAACATTATTAAAAAAAATAGTTGAAAACAATTCTATTTTTTTCCAAGTTTTAACATTTTAAATTACAATATGTGAAGGGGGATTCAAACCCTAAACCTTTTAAAGGAAAGCCAAGGCCTATGCCACGCCACTGGAGCTAAGGCTCGTTGGCTATTCTATTTTATTTTTTGTTTCAACTTTGAAGGGTAATTTATACAGAAAATTTTAGTATTTTACCTTTAGAAGGGCGAACAAAGTTGTGAGTGATATTAACAAGTGAGTCTCACAATTTAAATGTAAATGGAATAAGTGAGTGCACTTGATGATAAGTGAAACCCATAATTTTTGTCATTTTTAAAAAGGTAAATCTTGTAATACTAAATAAATAAAAGGTGAATTTAATTTGGGATTGAGGAAATATAATATACTCCCTCCGTCCCATTACAAATCACACACTTTTCTTTTTGGGCGTCCCACTATAAATCACACACTTCCTAAAATGGAAAGTTTTTATCACTATTTCCTCCACTCATTCTCTTTCCTACATTATTTTAATACTCACAACACCATTATAATTTACTATTCCCTCCACTCATTCTCTCTCCTACTTTACTTTTACACTCATAACATTTATATCATTATTTTTTCCTTAATTCACGCGTGTACAGTAACTGTGTGGATACTAATGGGAAGGAGGGAGTAGGTTAGAAGAAGACAAAATAACAAAAATCAATCAGTATTAGCCACACAAAGTAATTTTATGGTCACGGTTAAAATAATTAATAATATTTCTCTTAGGTTCCTATGACTAAGAATTAATCTTAATAACTACAATCATTAAAACGACCCGTTCTTATTACTATATTCATAATTTCACAAAACTCATCAATTAATTTCAATCGTGGCCATAAAATTATAAACACATGGGGTTATTCCTATTAATTTTTAAAAAGTCATCAAGGTCCACTAAAGATGACTTACCCTATTTTTTTTTTTTTGTTGGCCTCAGATATATATAAAAAAATATTACTTCCTTTTTTTTTTCTTTTAAAGAAGATTTACATAGCCAAAATCTTACAAAAAAACTAGTTTTTTTGCTAATATAAGAAAAAACTAATTTTAAAGCCCTAAGGCTAACTAATAAGAGTGATGAATTGTTCTGAAAACTAGCTTTTTTATAACATTTTGAAAAAAATTAATTTTTCACAAGAGTTACTCATTTACATATATTTCTAATTTTTTTCTATAAATAATGTTGATTTGATATCATCTAACTTGTAAACAAATCAATGGATCGAATAAATGGCAAATCAGTAATTTATGTTACTGATCGAAGAGGGCGATCACGCGGAGTTACTGTCCAAAGGGCGCGATCGCGCACTCCCTTTGGGACGATCGACGATATGGGCATGAGCTACAGTTTTGTGCCGGGTTAGAAAACCCTGTAGGGTTAGAAATAGGCATTATAAATAAGCCATATTACTTAGCAGTCTTTAAGGTTGTAATTCCTAGTGTGATAGAGATTAATAATTCTAAATGTTCCAAGGGTTTTTTTCTCTGTCTCTTTTTCTAGATCTAAGGTTTGCACAGTTGTGAATTCTTGTAATCAATAATTCGTTCATTAGATTAGAGATTGTATTCGGTGATTGCTAGTTGATAATAATAATCTTGCCCTCTACCCGTGGACGTATCCAAGTTGGTGAACCACGTATATCATTTTGTTGTGTGATTGATGTATTTTATATCTTCTACATACATTTGTTATAACAAACTGATATCAGAGCCGGTCAGGTTGATAAAGGTATAGGGGCTTTCCGTTGCATAAGAAGAGGATGGGAGCAGGAATTGAATCACCGGTTGACAAGTTCAATGAGAAAAATAGTTTTTCTATTTGGTAGATCAAGATGAATGCCTTGTTGAGAGACAAGAGTTTGTGGGCTCCGGTGGCTGCTGCAATCAATAATCGTCAAGATTCAAAGGGCAAAGCAGTAGCAGATTCCACCAGTGTTGTCGCGTGTGGAACAATAGAGGGTTCAGGGAAGGCAACTGAGAAGCAAGCAGCAGATCTGATCGCGATAGACGAGAGAGCCCACTCTAAAATCATCTGATGCTTAGATGATTATGTTCTGGCGGATATTGCAGATATTGATTTCGGAGGTGCTCTATGGCTTGATCGAGTTGAAAGATATGTATCTGACACGATCATTGACTAACAAGCTGTATCTGAAGCAGAAGTTGTATTCGCTCCGAGTGATGGAAGGTATGCCCATTAGGGATCATATAGATCGGTTCACATCTATATTACTTTAATTGCGTAATATTGATGTTAAGGTTGAAGATGAGGATGCTTCTCTTATGTTGTGTGTTTCCTTACCACTGTCTTTTGAGGGATTTATGGATTCCTGAATTAATGGTAAGGATATGGTTACTTTGGAAGAGGTTAAGAATAATCTTAATACCAGAGATCTGCGCCGCAAGGCGAGCGGTTTATATACAGATTCTCAGTCAGCAGGGTTGGTTGTAGAAGGCAATAGGGGCCAAGGTAGGAGAAATAAGGGTTCTTTTAAAAGGGGTCTAAGACCTGGAGATATTTGTAGTTACCGCAAGGAAAAGGGGCATTGGAAACGTGAATGTCCCAGGTTGAATAAGAGCGAGCAATTTGGGTCTACTGCAGCTATGGCAGAAGACGATGAGGAGGACTATGCCCTAGTAACCGAAGAAGACAAAGGTATGATAGATACATGGATTCTTAATTCTAGTGCTTCTTATCACATGTGTTCACACATGGAATGGTTTGCAACGTACAAAGAGAAGGAAGGGGTGATATTTATATTGCTAATGGTTTTGTCTGCAAGGTAGTTGGCATGGGTTCCATCAGGGTGCGAACATTGGGTGGTAAGTTTTGTACATTGAACAAGGACAGACATGTTCCTGAAGTAACGAAGAATCTGATATCGCTTAGTCGGCTAGACAAGATGGGATACAGTTTCAACGGTGAAGGTGGAGCAGTAAATGTCTAAAGGGGTTCGAATGTAATTCTGAAAGGGGTAAAACAAGGTTCCTTGTACGTCCTCCAAGGTTCTACATTTTTTGGGTTTAGGTATCGAGCATCGTACAACAGAGAGTATGGTAGAGACACATCTGAAGGAAACATGTTGCATGGCTTCGCATGGGTGGTTGACAAACAGGTAGAGCACCAACTTACTTAAGGTGGAGTTGAACTGGGCAAGCCACGATTAGTAAGTCAACACACACAATTGGGAAGCGAAGAAGGAATCAAGGAAAAGGTACGTACTGTTTGGGATTCCACGGATATGGCCGCTTCATCTGTTTGGGTTGGCAAGATCCAATGTCGACTAGATCTGCCCAATTGCCGGTTTGGGCAATTTTGAGTGCCTACTGTAGTGGCACATTTAGGTGTCTTGGAGACACATTTGTGTGCTTGACGTAGCACAGTTTGGTTGTCTGAAGGACAAGTTTGTTGTTTGACATAACACATCTGAGGTAGAGGGGAGTTCTGGCTTGTGATCGGGAGGTTAGATGTCAAGGTGGAGATTTATTGGGCTTGATGTCATCTAACTTGGGAACAACTTAGGGTGTCAAACTAAGGGCAAATTAGTAATTCCTGTGACTGACCGAAGGAGGCGACCGCGCCCAGCCAAGGGGGCGATCGCGCAGAGTTACTTTCCAAAGGGCTCGATCGCGCACTCCCTTTGGGACAATTGCGCGGTACCTCGGTATGGGCCTGATCAGCGACAGTTTTATGCAGGAATAGAAACCCTTGTAGGGTTAGGAATAGGTAGTATAAATAAGCCATATTCCCTAACAATTTTTAAGATTGCAATTCATATTATGATAGAGATCAATAATTCTATGTGTTCCAATGGTTTTCTTCTCTCTCTGTTATTCTAGATTTAGGGTTTGCACAGTTGTGAATTCTTGTGTTCAAGAATTCGTGCATTTGATTAGAGATTGTATTCGTTGATTGCTAGTTGATAATATTATTCTTTCCCTTTGCACGTGGACGTATCCAAGTTGGTGAACCACGTATATCATTGTTGTGTGATTGATTTATTTTCTATCTTCTACATAGATCTGTTATAACAAATAATTTGAACTTGGGATGTTAGACCCAATTGGTAGGAAAATAGGCTTGAGGAGGGGGGTGAATAGCCTGTTTAAACTTCTTTTTAAAACCTTTTCAAAATAGCCAAGTAACTTATCAAAAGCTAAACCGATGTTAACCAGTTACGCAACAGATAAAATATTACTGGTTTACTCACACAAATAATCGGTTAAATAAAAGGAGTTTCAAGTAAGTTAAAATGGGGATATCACCTTTTGAGAAGCAATGGTAGATTGAGGGTAAAATAGGAATATCACCTTTTGATCAGTTGAGGTCGCACAAGTAGCAAAGTTAGGACAGTTTATTCACGTATATCAATCATGCCTAGTTCACCTCTAAGCAATTCAAAACGTTTATTGTCTAAGGGTTTTGTTAGTATATCAGCTAACTAATAATCAATATGAACTTTTAAAATAACAACATTATGCTTTTCAACATGATCCTTGAGGAAATGGTATTTGATGTCTATGTGCTTTGTCTTGTAATGAATCACAGAATTATTGGAGACTGAGATGGTTGAAGAGTTGTTACAATAGATAGGACATAATTAAGTTGGAATTTCATAGTCCAACAGTTGTTGGAATTTCATAGAGGGGGGTGAATAGCCTATTTAAACTTCTATTTAAAACCTTTTCAAAATAGTCAAGTACTTATCAAAAGCTAAATCGATGTTAACCAGTTACGCAGTGGATAAAATATTTCTGCTTTACTAACACAAATAATCGGTTAAGTAAAAGGAGTTTCAAGTAAGTTAAAAAAAATATCATGCAAATTATATTCCAATAAGAAATACAAAGCAAAGCAGTTAATGATTCAAATGGTTATAACTGGTGATAGAGCTCAACCGGTTACAAGACAAGAAAAAATGAGCAAACACACAAACAAAGGGACACAGTTGTTTAGAGAGGTTTACAGTGCTAACTAACAGCTACGTCCTCTACCAAGTTTGGTCAAAACATGTATTTGTGAAAATGTGCACTATTAATGTCACTAGTCTATTATAAGCTGCAAGCCTTAATCTACAAGAAAGGTTGAAGGTTGTCAAAATGAAAGTGATCACTAATGGATCGTGATACAAGTTTGACCAGGTAATTTCAATAGATGTGTTCACAAGTTGAACTGATTTCTATTAGGTGTGTAGTGTGATCAATAATTGTGTTACATACATAGTATTGTTGGGGAACACTTAAAGGAATTTATTGAGTGTGTACGGTGTTTGTCATAATAAATGATCAAGTGAATATAAGGACTGATTGTCTTGAACTTCAATGCTTCAGTAAATTCAGCACTTGCAGTTCTTGACAATTCTATTATAAAAGTCTTCAATGCACCAACCCTCTTCAATGCTCTAAGGAAGGTATTTATAGTGTCTTCAAATATATCTGTTGTCTTTAAAGGGGTTAAAGGGATGACTTGTACTGGAAAACATTAAATGAGAATATCTTCTGCATTGAATGCTTGAGATTTGAATTACAACCATATTTGAATTTTCCACTTGGTAAAGGAGTTGATGTGAGTACTGGTAACTTGAATATTCCTTTAAATAGTTACTGACAAGGCGGCAGCATAATATTTATATCAACTGTTCTACCAACTTTAGCTAAGTAGTAGGCTAAGTAGGTGAGAGCATTTAATGTTAGTTCAACTGATGGAAACTTGTTGAGGAAGCTTGACTGACTGCACCAGCTGAGTAACTGAAGGAGCATAACCAGTTAACCGGTTGAGGATTGATCAGTTGGTCATGACCGGTTAAGGAAGTTAACCGGTTGAGGCCTTGAAAGGTTGAACAAGTTAACCAACTACTTCCTGGAAAATATCAAGGTCTTCAAGTATTCAGTTATCTTGAGAAAAATACAAGTATAAAAAAATATTGGCACTAGCACTAATTGGATCCTAAGGGTAAATAAAAAAATTTAAGTAGTCTAGTTAAAATTAGGGGTGCTCAATAATGTCTTAATGATTGGGATTAAGCAATTTCTAAGCTAGAAATATATTTAACTAACAATTTCCTCCTAATTGATTAAGTCCAATCATCCTAGTTATACATATATCTTAAATTAGTAAAGAATGATCAAGATTTTATCTTTTATTTTTGTCATTCCCTAAGTCAAGTGACAACTTGATTTAATCTATGGAAAGCTATACAATGAAAGAAGAAAAAAAACTTAAAGATAGAGAAATGAAACAACCTGTAAGTTGAAAGAGTTAGTAGAAGTGTAGTAATTCACAGAAATATAAAGGAAATTGAAGAAAGCAAATATTAAACTTTGAAATGAACAAGGTTGAGGGAAAGAGATTCTCATTGATAAAGGCTGCAACCGGTTGACAAGCAAACAAAGACATATATTTTATCGGTTACATTCTATTTAGCAGCACCAAAAGCAGCATGGGTTGAATGGTCATTCTTTGACTGATCATCCTTCTCCTTTGAAGTTGTAACTGATGATAATGCAACCGGTTCAGATTTGGATCTCTTGGCTTCCTTTGCTTCCTTCTCTTTCCTTTCTTCTCTCTTCCTTTTCTTCTTCTCAGACTTACCAACAGACCTATCAGTAGCAAGATTAATCAGTATCTCATTTTGGGCTCTAACCTTGACCGACTCTGATTGGGAATCTCTAAGTTGAGCAGTCAGGATAGAGGGAGGAGACAATGGTTTTTATGGAAAATAGCAAAATTTGTTCAAAAAGTTTTAACTGAATCTTAAAAATAGGGGTTAATGAAACACGAAATTAAAGTAAATAAAATATGGAAGCATAAAATTAGGAACGTGTGTGCAACAGTTTAAATTTTAAACATAATAATGAACAAAAAGATAACCTTTTGGATAAATAAGAATGATACAGAGATTACCTTTTTGATCAAAATGAAAATTTTGATCTACCTATAAAACAAGGTTGGTAAACAGCTCACTTTTGTGTCAGACAAGCGGTCGAAAAGACTTGAAAGGACAACAGGGGTGTCATACATGCCGTTTAAAACGGATTGGTCCGGCCGCAGTTCGTTGTCGGTTAAGCAATTTATGACCGATAGAACTTGGGTGACCGGTTGAGAGTAACCGCTTGAAGACTTGACCGGTTACGGCTTGTGACCGGTTGAATGATTATGATCGGTCAAGGGTGTATGATCGGTTGAGAACTTGTCGTCGGTTAAGGTTGAGAAGCAATGGTAGATTGAGGTTAAAATGGGGATATCACTTTTTGACCAGTTGAGCTTGCACAAGTAGCAAAGTTAGAACACTTTATCTACATATATCAATCATGCCTAGTTCACCTATAAGGAATTCAAAACGTTTAGTGTACAAGGGTTTTGTTAGTATATCAGCTAACTGATAATCAATATCAACTTTTAAAAGAACAACATTAGCTTTTTCAACATGATCATTGCGGAAATGGTATTTGATGTATATGTGCTTTGTCTTGGAATGCATCACAGGATTATTGGATACTGAGATGGTTGAAGAGTTGTCACAATAGATAGTACATACTTCAGTTGGAATTTCATAGTCCAACAGTTGTTAGAATTTCATAGAGGGGGGTGAATAGCATGTTTAAACTTCTTTTTAAAACCTTTTCAAAATAGCCAATTAACTTATCAAAAGCTAAACCGATGTTAACCAGTTACACAGCGGATAAAGTATTATTGGTTTACTCACACAAATAATCAGTTAAGTAATAGGAGTTTCAAGTAAGTTAAAATATCATGCAAATTATATTCCAATAAGAAAGACAAAGCAAAGCAGTTACGAATTCAAATGGTTATAACCGGTGATAGAGCTCAACCGGTTACAAGATAAAACAAAATGATCAAACACACAAACAAAGGGACACAGTTGTTTGGAGAGTTTCACGATGTTAACTAACTGCTACGTCTTCTACCAAGTTTGGTCAAAACTTGGATTTTTGAAAATGTGCAATATTAATGTCACTAGTCTATTACAAGTTGCAAGCCTTAACCTACAAGAAAGGTTGAAGGTTGCATAAATGAAATTGATCACTAATGGATTGTGATACAAGTTACAATAGATGTGTTCACAAGTTGAACTGATTTCTCTTATGTGTGTAGTTGTAAGTACCCAAATCCGGATCGCCAAAATCCGTTAAAAGTTAACCGGAATTCGTTAACTGACCCGCTCCAGGTTAACCGAAACCCGTTAATCTCCCCGTTGCCAAGCCAACGAGACGTCTCGGGACTGCCCCGTGCATCCCAACATCAAAGCGTACTCAACACATGTCGTCGCAAGTAAAAGTACGGCTTTCCCTAAAAAACGCACTTTCCGGCACTTTCCGGGGGCATTTCGCACATTTTCCGAACTGTTATTTTAAAAACGAATAAAACCGAGAATAGTGGCACGAACTCCCGCGAGCCTAGTGAGTCATGGGACACGTGGCGTGTATGCCACAGCTCCCTAGTCACCCTTCAATCAAATTCAGAGTGAAAAGACTAAAATACCCCTGGTATGCAGTCTCAGTCCGGCCGGACTCATTTGCAGACAATCCAGAATTGCCAGTAAGTCCCTCCAATTTCCAAAGTTTCACAAAACCCCCTGGTTTTCACCCTCAGTCCGTCCGGACTCATTCTGAAATTTTACCTATATATACAGAGGCTGTCAAAGCCATTTAGAACAACAAAAATTACTCCCTTTCTCCCAAAAGCCACGGCCCAACTGAGTTTCACCCCTTCTCGAGCCCCCGTTTCGCCTCGATTCACGTGAAAATTCCGTATTTTGATCAAATACGATCCCCACCACCTCAAAACACCATTCCAAACACTTTTTCGTATTCCATATACGTCCCCCGAGTCAAAGGAGCCAACCCTAGCCATAGGTAGCTCCCTCTCTCTTTAAACTCTCGTTCCGTCTCGGTTTATGCGCCAGTCGCTACAACCGTTTCGGACGACGTTGTTGAAATGTAGACGTCATCGTCTAAACAAGGCCCGATACGTTTTAGTCCGCGATCCTCTTCTCTTCCCGTAAGAGAAGTAATCTCGGGTTAAAACGGCGTTCCGGCCCCGTTCCGTTTACTTTTATGTCATTTACAAATTTCGGATCGTTTGATCCGTCGAACGTCATTTACATTTACGCAATTTTACAATTCCGAGTTGTTTGGCTCGTCGATCGTACTTTACAATTCCGGATCGTTTGATTCCGTTGACATCGCACTTTAAATACTGTCATTTACAAAGTCCGAGCCGTTTGGATCGTGATAGTATTTACTTTTCAAAGTTCGAGTCGCAACCCGATTCGTTGATCGCAAATTATTTAATACATTTTTTTCCGTAAAAATCGTTAACAATGTAATGCCCGGTTCAAAACCGGAGTTCGACGTTCGAACTCTCTTTCAAAAATGCGTGAAATGACGTTTGTCATCCAAACGCTCATCTTCAAACTAAAAGCCGCCTTTTGACTCTCAAATCATTTAATACGTTTTTTCCGTAAAATCGTTAACAATGACACGCCCGGTTCAAAATCGGAGTTCGACGTTCGAACTCTCTTTCAAAAACTCGCGAATTGAAGTTTGGCATCCAAACGATCATCTTCAAACTCAAAATTCGACGTTTGACATTCAAACGCTCGTTTCTTAAAAGTCAACATTTGACACTTAAGATAAACAGTTAAAATCAGCATTCGCGCCACTTTTCCTAAAAAAACTCCAAAACCGACGTTTGTCATTCAAACGCTCGCCTTTTCAAACAGAATCACAAAAAATCAACGTTTGACATTCAAACCAAGATTAAGCTTGTCATTCAAGCCCCCATTTCAAAATACAAACACACACACACACAGGCACACGATTTCGAGAAAGGTAGAAAGACTCATCATACGAGGCGTTTTGGGTGATCTTAAAATACTCTTCCCAAAACGTAACGTGACCTCCGAACCTAACAATCTCTGGTACTAAAAAAGCTTTTTACTCGTTTTTGCTACCAATAAAAATGACACCTCGTTTTCAAAGCTTTTTCCTAAGTTTTTGCTACCAATAAAAAGGACACCATTTTCAATCAAAAGCCGTTTCTCAACATTTGGGCTCAAAATACAAAAACCGCGTGGCGACTCCTCTCCTTCCCGAAAAGCGAGGTCTCAGACACCAAACCTCCGCGAAAGACAACCGCGCTTTTTCGCCTCGCGCGAAATCCCAGATTATTTCAGTTGGCGACTCCGCTGGAGACTGTAGACACCCCATTCTGAACACATCGGGTCATATTTATACCACTCTAAGTCTCGCTTTGAGTCAAGAAGTAGAAATCCACCATTTCGTCATGTTTCGTTAAGTTTTGACTAACTATCGTTAGTTTGGGACTAAACTGCATACGAGATAACGAGGAAAGGACAAGACTATCCACAGGAGCAATATCTCGCCGCGAGATGGCGTGTCTCGCGCGAGATATCCTCCCTCTGCAGCTTGCAGACGACATTTTCCTCGTCGATTTCAACCTCTTTTCAGGATAAAACTTTATCCATCCGGCCAACCAATGGGATTTGGAGTCTAGAACCTTCTGATAGGGTTTTACCTCTCCACTTCTTCATATCCAACCCCTATAAATACTTGGTGACTTCCAAGGCTCAAGAGGTCGGCAATTCCACAATTCACACACATTTTGTTGGCTTCTTTCCCTGAAAGAATCCTACAAAATCACCCTAAAACTCACTACAAAGTTTGTTTGTCAACCTTGTTGATAAACAAACATCAAGACCCAAGTCAAGGACTGAGACGAGGCTCCGTCCGTATCGAGAGTTGATTCTAAGCTTGAGTCGAAACTCTGCCCAAATCACCTCACGCAAGGTAACCCTAAATCCCTTTCTAATTGGTTGTTAGAGTGGTATAAATCTATTGAATCTAGGATCGGCCTAGAGCCTCTCCAAATCATGGAGACGGTCTTGAAGCAATCGATCCTACATTCCGTTTAACCCCGTTAAATGGATATTTTATTGTTTAAAATCTTTTTTTTTCTCTTTTGAAAACCTCTCTTTTCTTGTGCAAGACCGATCTCCGGATTGGGTGAAATGGATGCTCCTTGACCTACCCATTTCATAACCTAAGCCCCGAACCCAAATCTCTTTCAAAATGGTTTTTCTATGTTTCCAAAAGAATAATATAGGTGGCGACTCAAAAAGATAAAATTCTTCTCACAACGCTACAGTGGCGACTCTGCTGGGGACTTAAAATTAAGAGGCTTAAACTTGCGTCAAAATTAAAAGAGAGGTTTTCAAAAAAAAATTGTAAATTCAATTTTCTGCTCTCAGACGAGGCATATCTCGCACGGGATATTATATCGCGCGAGATATCGCCTCGACAATCTGGTTGTTTTCTGGTTTCTCCCGTTCATCTCATAATCCAAGACGAGAGCCGAACACGCAAGGGGGATCCCAGAATTCATTATCTGCAGAGTTCCCACATCTTAAGGCCTCCCTTAAGGTGTAGAACTCGAATCTTTATTTCATTTAAATAATTGATTATTATTTATGAACTGCGTGCGATTGGGTTTTATTTAATTAAAGTCCGGTCCATTGGGGATTCGGGAGTTGTAAATTAATCTATTTATCTCTCTTTATCTCTCTTTATGTGGAACTACGACGGCCTGAGTCTTCCTTATTTGGGAGAAACGTAGGCAACCACTTGGTGCGGCCACTATCTGTTTTTCTTTTGTTTTTTCAAAAAAAATCTCTATTTTACTCTATCACCTAGATTGACTCTCACACACGCGCACTCATGATATAACTGTCATTGCACTGCATACCCTCTATAAACCCGGGACCCACACTAAGGACGGATGACGGTAACCACCTAGTCGCCGGTCTCTCCGAAGTTGGACCATCCCACTCCGCGTATTCAATCCACTTAGATTGTCATATCTCGGGGAGCCTAGCCTTCCAGCCCTGCATCGCCACATACTCATGTAGATTGTCCTTTTAGGATCACTCCGTGACCGGTCGGTTTTGACTCGGTGATCCTTTCTTGTTTTTGATCAAAGCAAAGCCATGTAAAATTGACAATAAAGAAGGACTCGGAAAAGTCCCTTCGGAAAAAGTCCCTTCGGAAAAAGTCCCTTCGGAATGACCCTTTCGGATGTCCCTTTGAAAAAATACATATATGTATAATTCTTCGAAAAACGATCTTACATGGCTTTGTTTTACAAAAATCGGATTGATTGCTTAGTCGTTAGGTTCTGATAAAGGCCTTAGAAACCCCTCAAAACGGATTTTCCGTTCCGACCAAAATTTAGGTCTAAATAAAAATCGACTTTCCGTGTGATTATCTCGCGCGGTATTACCTATCTCGCGCGGGATAATGCCTCCATTTGCTGAAACTGAGCCTGAGCCATTTAAGCCTGCTTCCGACTCGTTGGGGTTAGATCCCGATATCTGCATCTCTTCTGTCAGTTTTCCGAAGCTACTCAACTTCAAGACTCCCAACACAATGTCCACCGGAAAGCACATCATGACCAATGAATGCCTTGAGCAACACACTGTCCAAGATTTGACCAAGTCTCTTGTCGCTGAAATGGAACATGTGGAAGGTTGTAGAGAAGCCTTTGATTTGCCCGCCACTCGCATTGCTAGGGATTTCCGAAAGATGGAAAGTGATTCCGATAGTGGGCGATCATCCGTGCAAGAGGAGCTAAGTGACATCAAAACTCAACTTGCCAAAGCCCTGCAGCAAATTAACGACAATGACTCGTGGCATCACATGGAAGAATCCATCCAAGCTGAAAAGACAAAGATGTGAATTGAAGAGCTCGAGGAAGTCAAGAGCGAACTCGAAACTATGACCCAAAAGTGCATCAACCTTGAAGCCCACATTGAAGATGACATTGATGAGAGGGTCAAGTTTTTCCTCAATACTCTCTACCGTGACCTCAAAGAGCAAATGGAGGAAGAATATCAGGCTCGCCACCTCGTCTTTGTGCAACACTACGAGAACCATATCCGAGATCTCCATAATCAAATGGCTAAGCGAAGGAAGGGGAGGGTTTTCTCCGACATCGGAAACATCACTCTTGGTCATCTCTTCAGAAGTCTTCACAAGGACGGAAAGCTGAAACCGATAGAAGGAGACATACCTAAGAGGGAAGGTCGATCTCCACACCTCTATTGCTACTACCATCAATGCAATGGCCATCATACCAATGATTGTTTCAACCTGAAGAATGCAGTCCAAGACTTGATTGACAACGACGCCATCAGAATTTGCCCAAGTGGTGGAATAGTTTGGATGAGTTCAAACAAATGAGGAGTCTTTTTTCCTTTCAGTTATTTACTTTTAGTTGCAAAAAAGAAACGGTTAGTAGTCTAGTTTAGCTTAGTCGGGTACTACTTGCCTAAAGACTTCATTTGTGGGCAAGAGTATCAAGTTTGCTTTTCAATAATAGTTAGTCAGTATTTCCCTTTTCAATTCTGATTACTTCTTTGAGATCGAGAAAGAAAGCACCGTGAATGTCATAGAAACTTGCAACGAAAATGACTACTCTAAAGCACTTTGGTTTGCTGGAAGCCTTCCTGTCTGGAGAATGATGCTAGCACAAGGATACTTTCCTGGATTGGGGCTTGGAAAGCACTTACAAGGAATAACGGAACCACCACCGGTTCCCCCACTCCACACAAAGCATGGACTAGGATACGTCATCTCCATCCACGATGAGGATGACGAAGAAGAGTGGAGCTTCACTCAAATCGAGTGGGAAGGAACCACATACAAAGGCCATAAAGACCCAAAGGCCAATAATTGCAACCTCCAGCCATATCGAAAGACACTCAATGGCTACTTCGTTCGAGAAGGGGAAAATATTCCCTACTTTATCTTTTCAGAACCATGGACTGATGATAAAGGAAAACGCCAACCGGGCTTTGAAATCTTCAGCGACTGCGATGCTTCTCCAGATGAAACAGAACCCGTCACACTAATCCCTAATGATTTGTGGGGCACGAAGGCAGAAATGATAAGTGAATGGGACTTTTTGTTGGGAGAAGACATGCTGCGACAATTCCAGGACCTGTGCCGGCTAGAAGACAGCCAGATCCATGCAATCTCCAAGGGGGGCGCTCCAATGGTTGATTACACAAGACTAATACAGAAATGTGATGAGCCAATTCTAAACTGGCACATCACCGGAGGACCAGTTGTTGATGAAGACTTCATGATCAAAGAGCTTGGTTGCACTCCCCATCCCCGCAGCAGAAGATAGGCCCCGTAACTTTCACATTAGAAGCGTGCTCCACCTCCGATGAACTCACTCAAGAGGAAATCGAGGCGGTGGCCGAACATGTATTCCCTTACTTCCTTAATGAAAACTTTGATCTTTCCGAGTACCCTGAGATTGCTAACATCGTGAATGATGAATTAACTAATAATAATCAATATAACGAACACGTTAATGATGAATCATACGATGAGATAGATCAAGAAAACGAACAAATCTTAAAAGAATTAGCTAAGCAAGTAGGTCATTGTGGAAAGAATGGCCCTGTTGACAACGAGGAAATGCAAACGGTTAATCTTGGGACAACGTAAGACCCTAGAGAAACAAAGATCGGCAGCTTTCTTCAAGGGGGAAGACAGAGAAGCCTTCGACGCCGCTCCTCGTAGAATATGTCGACGTCTTTGCTTGGTCCTACAAAGATATGCCCGGGTTGAATCCGCTCAATTGTAGAACACAAAGATACCGTTGCTACCCAACGCCAAGCCAAACAAACAAACTACGTTAATCAAGTCGGAATGGTCAATGCAAGTAAAAGAGGAAATCATGAAGCTCTTGAATGTAGGGTTTATCAAAGTGATCGAGTATCCGGAATGGCTTGCAAACACGGTACAAGTAGCCAAATCAAATGGGAAAATACGAGTCTGTGTCGATTTCAGAGACTTGAACAAGGCATCCCCTAAAGATGACTTCCCCGCTACCAAACATAGACATGTTGGTCGATGCCACAGCCGCATACGAAGTCCGCTCATTCGTCGACGGTTTCGCAGGGTATAACCAAATCCTCATGGCAGAGGAGGATCAACACAAAACAGCATTCACCACACCTTGGGGTACGTTTTGCTACACGGTCATGCCGTTTGGTCTCAAGAACGCTGGGGCTACTAATCAAAGGGCAGTTACGACACTATTCCACGACATGATCCACAAAGAAATAGAGGTATACATGGACGACATGATTGTTCACTCAAAAGGGACGGATGGTCAGCACTTCAGAGATCTCAGGAAATTCTTCAATCGACTGAGACAGCATAAGATGAGGCTCAACCCCGCCAAATGCTCATTCGGAGTGGTCAAAGGGAAAGTCTTAGTGGTACATGGTCACAGAGCGTGGCATAGAAGGCACCCTCCAAGATAAGGGCTATCATTGACATGCCTCCACCCAGAACACAGAAAGAAGTAAAAGGATTCATGGGTAGACTTCAATATATCAGTCGATTCATCAATCAACTGACTACAATATGTGACCCCATCTTCAAACTACTTAAGAAAAATGCACCTCAAGAGTGAACCGAAGAATGTCAAGAAGCATTCGAGGAAGTTAAGCACTACTTAACTTCCCCACCCATCCTGGTTCCACCACACAAGAAGAAGCCCTTGAAATTATACCTCACGGTTACAGACAATACATTAGGGGCTATGCTCGCTCAAGAACGGCACTTCGCCTTTAGTACACGTAGAATGCCATCTATTTCGTCACCGCAGATTCCAAGGCAAATAAATCAATTACTCTCCACTCGACAAATCCCGCGCCGCTCTTGTTTGGGTATCACAAAGGCTAAAGCACTATATGGAAGCCTTCCCGGTTCGTCTCATTGCAAAGATGGATCCACCGAAATATATCCTAGACAAATCAAATTTGTTTTCGAGATCGGCCAAATGGTACTTCATGCTCGCGGGGTATGATATCACTTACGTCACTCGAAATCCGTCGGGGAGTGTATTCGCGCATCAATTGGCCGAATTTCCTTGCGACGAATTGAAGGGGAAGACTCCGCGATTCCCCGATGAGGACATCATGAGTATAGAAGAAGAAAATAAGTGGCAATTATTTTTCGATGGCGCAGCCAACAAGAGAGGGTTCGGCATTGGAATGTTGTTGGTAGATCCTAACGACATCTATACTCCACTGGCAATACGCCTTGACTTTGACGCCACCAACAACACCGCAGAATACGAAGCTTGCATAGCGGGCTTGAGGCAGCCCTAGAACGCAACGTGACCGAACTCGAGGTATTTGAGGATTCCCAATTAATCATCAATCGACATTGAAGAAGTGGAGGGTCCAAGATCCAACCCTTCAAAGATACAGTGCCCACCTCCAAGAGTTGGCGCCACAGTTCCAGGATGTCTCATTCCACTATCTCACTAAGGACAAAAATCGTTTTGCTGACGCATTGGCCACTCTCACTTCCTTGGTCGAAATTCCTAAAGGAAGGCAACAAACCCTTCAAAGTAACACGGCAGTGCAAACTCCGCCCCTCATAAGCGCCGTTATCGATCTCCATGATCGCAAAGACAAATGGTTATCCGAATGTACCATTGTCGAGAACTCAAGAGAAACCATGGTACCATGACATTTGGCATTTCATCCTAGATGGAACCATCCCACCTGAGGCACGTACTGCAAAAGACTGGAGATCGCCCTTAAGAGATTGGCCGCTAATTACGTCATCACCGGCGGCCGTCTATTCAAGAAGCATTCACAAGGAAACCTTCTTTGTGCCACCGAGGAAGAGGCCCGAGAAATAATGGACCATGTTCATCAAGGCGTATGCGGAACTCCACACGAGCGGAAACATGCTCGCCAAAAAAGATCATCGACAAGGGTACTTTTTGGCTAACCACGGAAGCCGACTGTACCAGGATGGTCAAAAAGTGCCACAAGTGTCAGATACATGCCAACCTTCAGCATGCACCGCCTTCCTTATTGTACCCTATGACTTCTCCTTGGTCGTTCTCCACATGGGGGATAGATGTGATTGGAAAGGTCACACCCGTAGGAGCTAACGGACATTGCTTCGTCCTAGTAGCCATCGACTATTTCACTAAATGGGTTGAGGTCGCCTCCTACAAGGTTCTGAATGCCAGAAAGGTCGCAGAATTCATCAAGCACAACATCATCCGCCGATACGGGGTTCCGTAAGAGATGATATCTGACAATGGGTCACACTTCGAGAAGGAAACCGATCGTCTCCTAACCGAGTACAAAATCACAAGGCATAAGTCATCTCCTTATAGGCCTCAAACAAACGGAGCAGTTGAAGCCGCAAACAAGACAATCGAAACCATCATCGAAAAATGGCAATCACTGGAAAGACTGGCCCGACAAGTTACCCTTCGCGCTATGGGGATACCGCACTTCAGTCCGAACAGCTACAGGAGAGACTCCCTACACCCTCACATTCGGAATGGAAGCTGTCTTACCAATAGAATTGGAAATACCATCACTACGGGTTCTCCTAGAAAACCAAGTGAACGAAGTCGACTGGCTAGGAAGCATATACGAAGAGTTGGCCCTGCTGGACGAAAGAAGGTTGAAAGCAGCCGAACACACTCAAGCTTACCAAAGAAGAATGGCAAGGGCTTTCAACAAAAAGGTCAAGACAAGGAACATCAGAGTAGGTGACCTGGTTCTCCGTGAGCGCCGTCCCGGTCCTTTCAACTCGTTAGGCAAATGGGGACCAAGATGGATAAGACCCTACATCGTGAAGAAGATATTCTCTGGGGGAGCCCTTCAGCTAGTGGATTTAGACGGAGATCAACTACCGAAGCCGGTCAACATGGACAAGCTCAAGAAGTACTTCGCGTGACTTGGCCTCTTAAAAGAAAAATCGCTCGCTAGGTTGAAAATCTCGAAAGGGATGGCCTAGGAAAAAATTAGAGCTTGCACAGAAAAGAAGCCCGCTAGATTGAAAACCCGAAGGGGCGGTCTAGGCAAAAGAAAGGGTGTGCATAAAAAAAAAAAAAAAAAAAGGAGGGGGCTTATCTCGCGCGAGATTACCCTTCGGCAGAAGCCATATTCTGTCCTTTTCTCTCAAAAATGAACTACGTTAGACTCCGAGCCTCTTATTTAATTGCCGTAAAGAGGAACGTAGGCGGCCTTTCTGCTCGGTCTAATCAAATAAATAAATCTACTTTTGTCCTTTATTAATCAAATGCATTTTATTAATGACAAAAGGGAAATCCTAACCACAACGACTAATTTGCTAAGCTAACAACCTTGAAGAAAATACTAATAAAATAAAAACTATTGATCTATCAAAGCAATCTCTTGGTACTCCTAAAAGATCTAGCCTTTCATTGACTTGGTAGGCCGGCGGACATGATCTCCACCGTCTTTGCGATCCTTCTTGCGCTTTGAGCCCCTCAAAGCAGTACATCCCTCGAGGTGATCAAAGACAGACTCCGAAAGCCTTTTGAAGACATTGGGCCTATCTAAAGCTTACGTCTTTCCAGCATCCCTTGCCTCGCCTCTCGTACCAATCCCCATCAAGAAAATCCCGGGTTGGATCCGTCCGTACATTAGCAGGATCGACCGAGCCTCGCTCCTTCGCAAAATACCGCTAGCTACAAAAGAATCCCCTAGCAAAAAGCCACAGATCATCAATCTTCTCTCGCACTAGTGGTGACCAGGTATGGAAGAAACCAATCCAAATACTTATCGGATAAGAAGATGCTTGCATTAAAAGTTCGAAGGTTCGACCAACGGTCCCGATTAGTTCCTTCACCCCATGCTTGAGCTAGCACTCGCGCAAACTCTACACCAATATAAGACACTACACGAGAAGCTCCTTCGAAAAGATAAGTGTCCTGCCGCCGACCAAACCGACGGAGCACCCGCTTGGGAAAGTAAAAGGAGGAATCGCGCAAACCCGGAAGAACAACCCCGTCAAAACCCTTGGTATTGGCAACATACTTATTCAACCTCCAATAAGGCGGACACCAAAGAATATCGGCGTTTCGGTCTTCGCAATCAACTCAGCCCATTCATCCGCCGAAAGATCTTTGATCAACAACTTTCGCGTATGATATGTAAAAGGAGAATATTCCAACGGGGACCTATCAACTTGAGATGCTCCCTAAGCCAAATAGTCAACGTGAGGGGACTCCCTTGAGTCATGGCACCGATCCTATGCAGCTCATCAAGACCATGAAGGGTCTCACCCAAGATTAGCGGAATAATGTTCCTAGAACGTTTTCTAGCCTCGCAACAATTTCCACCGCTGGGAATCAACCAAGCCGTCCCCGCACGTAAACAAAACATCTCCGAAAAGAGAAAGAGCGAAAGTTCCGCTTATGGACATGAAAAGCGTCATCATCGAATCACCGCTAAAGCGTCCCGAAAAGAAGAGCAATCAACCCACTTGCGGTGAACCAACCCATAGCAAGTATCAAGGGGGATCCCTAACAATTGCATTCAAAGCCTCCGAATGATTCCTATGATACTTAGGAACAGCAATCTTACCTGGCCAAAGGCATATCCAAAATAATGGCGAATTCCTCCACAAGAGGCACCATCTCATTCAAAGAAAAATTGAAAAGATGAATAGAGGGATCCCAAAATCGAGCAAAGACCCCGCAATAACTTCCAATCCGGTTGGAGGTTCTTCAAAGTGAAAAGAATTCTAAATCCGAATTCGCGATAAACTTGTTGCGAGACCGGTTGCGAAACGACCTTACAAAATCCCTTGATGCTTGCTTGAAAGATGCAATCACTTCAGAGGACAAAGAAAAATCATCGACAATCATGGACGTTGGGGCAATCTCCTCGAAAGCCATGGATCACAGGGTTGAAGAAGAAGACAAGAGTTTCACCCTAACAAGGATATCTCTAGAGTTTGAAAGGCTAGAATGAGTTATCCGCCGGACTACTGTGGTGATTTTATAGGGAAAACCGTCAAAATCCCGTTCGAAAAGGAAGAGATTTCTCGCCTGGGTAGCGTGTCTCGTGCGAGACACCTTTATCTCGCGCGAGATATCCCTACGGCAAAGCAACAATGTTTCTATTCAAACAACAATCTAGCCCCGACTTGACAAAGCAAGTCTCGAAAAACCCGCGTGTACAGTTCATAACATGCAATAAAACACCATACTCAAGCTCAAAATTGCGGCCTAACGGCCATTCCATTCCATTTCCAAAAAACATGGAAAGTCGAGAAAGTTAATTAACTAACTAATTAGACCTAGGATTAGGGATTAAGAAAAACCATTGTTTGTGCTACCTATGTGTTCCTAACAAAAATTTAAAAGAAAGAAAAATTGTCCGGGCCCACACGGCCAATATGTACAAATCATCGATAATCAAATAAAGAAAAAGGGGAGGATCACGCCATCAAGTCGCCGAGCCGCCGCACCTCCGCCATCACCACCGTGGGGGCTACCATCCCTCCTCGACCTCTTGGCTCCGCAAGTAGGGGTCACCGCCGAGGCCACCGTCGAGGCCGCCGAAGAAGCCTTCGGAATGCCTTCTGGACAGTCCGACACCAAAGCCATCAACCCAGCCATCTTGGTCGCTCCACGGTTGTAATCGGCCGCGGATATGGTGACCCGACAATCAAAGAAAAAAAGATGCTCGATGGATTCGGACATATACACTTATATGGACGAATACGAGAACACAGACAAAACGTAAACATACCGAAGAGACATCGCCCGGGAGGCGGTAACCCTCAGAACTCCGATCAGAGACGGGATGTGCCCCATCATCGGCATGCTCCCCATCATATACGTGTAGCTCAAAGGGCCGTAGTCCGGGGCAAAAGGCAGAGAACCCGTAGCCCGGGAGGAAGTGCTAGGGGTCAAGAACCCGGCGTAAGGCGCAGGCGAGCCACGAGCATGTGATCGCCTATCCCCCACCAGAGGGGACCCATCAACCGAGGCGTAAACTCCGCATAAGAAGCCCCGGGATCACGCAAGCCGTCGCCGCATCACCCACCAAAAGACTAGCATAATCATCCTCCGGAATAGAGCGGGTGGGATACATCGACCTCGGCGGATCCGCCGGCACCCGTATGATAGTCTACCCCGCCATGCCGTGGGAAGACCCGCTCACCGAGATACATGGTATCTCCCTCCAAAGATGCCGCATCCTCTCGCATCCCGGTAGCATCCCAAGCACGATGCACCTCCACTCTCTAACAAGGTCCAAGGATACAGCCCGCCTCTCGTACTCAAAGGTGTCCAAAGATGGCCCGTGCCTCCGCAACCGTCGGTGGTCCAATCCCGATCCTCCTCCTCATCAACGCTCCGATTGGGGTGGCTCCACCTCCCGATATCCGGAAACAAAGGGGCCCGGCTCTCCAACTCAAACCTATACAGCCCAAGGACAGCAGTAGCCCCATATCTCGCACAAGAAAAATGTAATGTATTCGCAAGGGAACACAGACAGAGAGCATACGTACAAAGAGCGTAAATGGAATTAAGAGAGCATACCTCCTGTGCATAAGAATACCCCAACAGAGTATCCTTGTGTGCCTACACGCCTCATCCATGGCGTGGTAGCATAAGGCGCCCCGCCGAGCCCCAATCGTAGCCGCTCACCTCATCCAGATCAACCAACAAACGTAACAAAGAAAGACGAGCCGTAGAAGAATGGTTCGCAAAATAGTCTCGTAAAGGATATACTGCAGGGCACCCCTCACCAACCGATCAGTATGCATATTTGGCTTCTCAGCATAATCATCAATCTGACGCCGGAGGGGTGTCAGCTCAGCAGCAAATCCCTTAACCTTGTTAGGGACGAAACCAATCAACTGCCTCCACGCGGCTGGATTCGCGGGCTTATAATTCGGAAACTTCGGCAGGGGATCGCCAATAAATTCCAATCCCGTGATGGCCAGAAAGTCAGTCGGGGTCATAGTCGCTTCCCCGAAGCGCAAGTGAACGGTGTGGGTAGTGTCCCACCACCTCTCCCGAATAGCCTGGAGAACTTGGGGGGTCCGCCTAATTCCCCTAAGATTGTCAACAAAAGTCAACAAACCCGTTTGGGCCACCCTAGCTCGGACGCCGTCAAGATCCTTGATCTTGTCCCACACCGCCTTAGCCATTTTCGGACTCCCCCGACAGTTCTTAATTGGCTTATACGACTGCAAAACAGAGGAAAAACAGAGAGGGCAACATTAGAAATCATTCCATGTCAAGAAATCAATGAAATAGAAGAAAATTTTTCATTGGGGCATTTCATCGAACACTTGGCGTGCGTACAAGAAAAGCTTGCCCAAGGATGTCAATCATAATCCGAATCAACCTCTCCTACAATCCATGATGTGTAGGAGGCTCATACATACACGATGCAACAACAAACATCCAAAGAAAATGCACAAAATCAAAGCATGCAAGGGGAACCTAGTTCTAAGCACAAACATGAACAAAGGCCATTGAGGGAATTTTGAATTCAAGGGAAAGGGGATTCAAATCAATGCAATACAAGAAACAAGAGGTGAATATAGAGTTCTTACCAAGCCCTCCCGGACAGCGGTAGAGATGTGGGCGTGCCTATCAAAAGTAAGATCATCGCGAGAATAATCTTTCCCTAGCAAATAGCTACCCAAAATCGGGTTCCTTTGTTCTTGAGCCATGGATTATGGAGGAAGGAGGGATTGAGAATGGATTGGGGGGAAGAATCTCCAAGCAAATCCACGAAAAATCACAGAAAAGGCGACCTTGGCTCGAGCTAGGGAGGGAAATTTTGAAGAGGATATTTTCAAAATGAGCTAGAGCCAGTCGTTTATATGCCCCGACAAGACATATCTCGCGCGGTATATCTTATCCCGCCGCGAGATAAACCTTCTGGAAAAGGACAAAATTGTCCTCGACAATAAGCGTCTACGCAACGTCAAAGTTCAAAATTTTGACACATTTACCCTTGGAAATGATAAACTAGCAAGGAAACGTGGAAAAACCGGTACCGCAAGTCACGGAACGAGTCAAACGTGACATGCGCACAATCGCCCGGTACCGCACCAGTCGCCCGAGAACCGAGTGGTCCAAAGATCAACCCAATTCACATGATCCAACGCCCAGACAGGTGGATCGTCATCAAAGAAAAGCCCTGGCCCAACGCCCGCATGTGGATCGTCATCAAAAGCTCGGTCCAACGCCTGCATGTGGATCGTCATCAGAAAGGCCCGGTCCAACGCCCAAACAGGTGGATCGTCAAATCAAAAGCCCGGTCCAATGCCCAGACAGGTGGATCGTCATAAAAAAGCCCGGTCCAACGCCCAGATAGGTGGATCGTCGAACCAAAAGCCCGATTCAACGCCCAAACAGGTGAATCGTCATCCCCAAACAGCAAAAAGCCCGATTCGGAGCCCAGAACGGCGAATTGTCACAAAAAACGACTGGACTCAGAGGACCGGACAGTAAGCCTTTGTTTTCTAACATATTTCCCGCAGTTCTGAGCCCGCATGTGCGAATCTTCGTACAGACAGGTATATTCGTAATTGGGTCTTGATTTGATTCCTCGCATGAATTTGCCTCTTCAAAAAAAAAAAAAAAATCTCCTCGATTTTCAAAAACATTTTTCAAAATACCTAAAGCAACCTTTTCGTGTTTTGGAGTCGAACTACGTTATGGTTTGATTCTCCGATAGAGATACGTAGGCAGCCGTGCGGCACGACCATCTCGATGTTCAGAATGATGTCTTTTCTATCGTCGACATGACTTCTTTCATAAGACTTGTCGCCGAGGGGCTCTGTAGACACCCCATTCGAACACATCTGGATCATACTTATACCACTCTAAGTCTCGCTTTGAGTCAAGAAGTAGAAATCCACCATTTCGTCATGTTTCGTTAAAGTTTTGACTAACTACCGTTAGTTTGGGACTAAACTGCATACGAGATAACGAGGAAAGGACAAAACTGTCCACAGGAACAATATCTCGCCGCGAGATGGCGTGTCTCGCGCGAGATATCTCCTCTCGCAGATTGCGTACGACGCTTCCTCGTCGATTTCAACCTCTTTTCGGGATAAAACTTTATCTCTCCGGCCAACCAATGGGAGAGGAGGTCTAGAACCATCTGATAGGGTTTTAACTCTCCACTTCTTCATATCCAACCTCTATAAATACTTGGTGACTTCCAAGGTCGAAAAGAGGAAGGTCCCAGACCGCGAATTTACACAACACACACACACATTTTGTCGTTTTCTTTCCCTGAAAGAATCCTTCAAAATCACCCTAAAACTCACCTCATAGTTTGTTTGTCAACCTTGTTGATAAACAAGCATCAATCTCCAAACCAAGGACCAAGGCGAAGCTCTGTCCGTGTGAAGGGTCGACTCTAAACTTGAGTCGAAACTCTGCCCAAATCACCTCACGCAAGGTAATTCCTAATCTTCCTTCTAATTGATTGTTAGAGTGGTATAAGTCCATAGAATCTAGGATCGGCCTAGAGCCTCTCCAAATCATGGAGACGGTCTCGAAGCAATCGATTCTACATTCCGTTTGACCTCGTCAAATGGACCTTTATTTGTAGTATTTGAATTCGTTTTTTACTTCTTCTTTTGAAAAACCTCTCTTTTCTTTAGCAAGACCGATCTCCGGATTGGGTGAAATGGATGCCTTCTAAACCTACCCATTTCATAACCTAAGCCCCGAACCCAAATCTCTCAAAATGGTTTTTCTATGTTTCCAATCAAATAATATAGGTGGCGACTCATAAAAATAAAAAGAACCAGAATATCTTTCTCACAACGCTACAGTAACATCTTCCTGGAACGGTACCGATCCAACTTAGAGTGGGAAACGAGTCGTGAGGACTTAATCACTACTGAGCAGAAAGCGAATGAAAGCGTCGGAGAATTCTACAAGAGGTGGAGTTGGAAACTCTCCGAGATCATGGAGCCACTCTCCAAGGATGAACAGATGCGGATCTTCAAGTCCTGCTTAAGACCGTCCATCAGAACTCTCATCAGTCATCATTTCTTCCTGCATCTCCGGCCATGGTCAATGCCGGCTCACAGCTCGAGAAGGATCTCAAGGAAAAGTTGGCTACTGCACAGCCATACAGATATCGCTCAGCAGTTGCATTCAATCCCGCACTGGCCCCCAGCAAAGGGAAAGATACGTCTGTCAACTACATCCATCAGGGACAACAGTCGGGCAACAGAAACCCAGTCCCACAAAGCAAAAATTCTACTCAGAAGCAACCTGTCGTACACTTTGACAAGTTGGACATGCTGCTGAGCAAGATGCTGGAAGGGTTAATCAAGGAAGGTCTCCTTAAACCCGTTGCAAATTACAAACCCAAGAATCCTGTAGTCAACGCTAACAAGAGCAAGTACTGCGCCTTCCATCAGTATCACGGCCATACCACCGACAATTGGGTGGGGTTACGATACGAAATTCAGAACTTGATAGAGGAAGGAAAGTTGGAGCGCCCCCGTGGGCCCAATACAGTCGGAAACCCTTTTTCGAACAACAACAACAGTGTGAATTCCATTGAGTGGGTGCCCAAGAAGATTGCCGCAGAGCCAGTTCCTCCGCCTCTTCCAGCCGGGTCCTCATCAAATGTCCACATCAGCTACGATGTTTGTGGATCGCTTCCGCCACGCCCTGGAGTACGAGTCCCAAGACATGGTCCGGAGCAATCCTCCGAGAAAACAGAAGAAGAAGTCCTCTCAACAGATGCTGAGAGAAAGATACGAAGCTGGAGACACCAGTGTGGGTACACTCGGAGAGCCATCCGGGAGGTTCGACTACTACGTACTCTACTCCAGCCAGTCCTCCCTTCCTCCAGGCCATGCAGCTTTAGAGCAGACAGGGGTGGGAAAGCCGAAAAGTCCTGCTGACACCAGAGTTCAGACCTTGGGACACCGGAATACCTCAGATTTTGACAATCTTACTGCCAGTCAGAAGCCTATCCCCCCGCGGGATCAGCTAAGATTCAATTTGTCCAGCTTCCGAGCCCGGCCCGGCAAAGGAAGATCAAAGTCAGCTTGGCACTCACACTCGATCAATGTGCTAACCAAGGGCGGCAACCGCCACAAACGGCCTCAACACAATCCCAAGGCTCCAGCAATGGCTTTACCTCGCAGGAGGAAGACAGGAAACGGATGGCTTGATGACTCTCCTTCTCCGGATAGAGACCAGATCTACGATTCCCGACTGTATGGCAGTATGATCACGTTCTGTGACGAAGACCTACCGAGAGATGCCTCGGGGCACAATGAAGCTCTGTACATCACTCTCAAGCTCAACACCATAACACTCCTCGAAGTATTGGTAGATAACGGGTCAGCCGTTAACGTTCTCCCTCTCAGCATGATGCGAGCTCTGCGCATCAACGAGAGCCATCTGATTCCGTCAGCTCGGACTATCAAGGCCTACGACAGCACGTCTCGTCCCATCCTGGGGACGGTGACTCTGGAACACTGGTTCGAAACCCAAATGGTGCCAGCAAAATTCCACGTGATGGACATTCCATCCGAATTCACGGCTCTGTCAGGACGCCCTTGGCTGCATCACATGAAAGCCATAACTTCCACTCTCCATCAGTGCTTTAAGTTCATTAACCAGCAGGGAGATCTTGAAGTCATCAGAGGGGACAGTTTCCTCATAGGGAATGAAGCCGAGACAGTAGCCAAGCGTGCCCGCAGTCAGGCACCGGGGCTACCTCCTTCAAACTGACCAGGGGACTATCGGGGCAAATCTCATCAGAATCCCTCAGAGTCCGAAGATGCTAACTACGTCAACGTACTCGGCGGGCGGACCACAGGCGATCCGATACATCAAGTTCAGCGCCGTTTCCAACATTTGGAGCGGGTGGAAAGAAACCCCGAGCATCGCCATGATGCGGGCACGTAAACCCCTGTCTCCAATCGGAGATTCGTCGGCATTCTTCAAGCCAACTCTACGGCCCCGCCCAGTGAAGAGATCTTCGTGATAAAAGTCAACAAGCACCATCACACTCGTGATGAATGCATGGAAGTCGTATGGGATGTCCTCCATGAGGAACTACGGCTGCACCCCTCTTCTCCGAGTGAAGGGCATGATGTTTTTCTAGCGGCTCCGGCAACGCACCGGGACGCAATACGTCCCTACGTTTGGGTTGAGCCATCGGGACGACGGCGACGAATCGGGACTCTCCGGGAGTTGAGGACGCGAGACCGCGGGCGGACCTCTGCATTCACATGCTCGGTTTCGAGGACGGCACCCGTTCCGATCAGGTCACCTATGACGAGGCTCCAATACCATGGAGATTTTCAAGCTCAACGTCCGATACAGCGGCTATCCGACAATTGGAAGCTCTTGGTTGACACGACAAAGAATCCCTCGATTAAGTGATCGACGACGACTTCGTCAACATCATCTATTCGAGATATCCCGATGATACCAAGGATCCGGTCCTTATCGTTAGATTACGCAACGCCAAAGTTACCCTCGACGATCGCTGCTCATGGTAAACGAGGCCCTGGCTAACCGAGCTTAGAGCTCACCATCACTTCCGAGTACCGGCCCGGTGGCAACCGGCCCGTGCCGTCGATCAAGCTTAAAGCCGCAAGCGCCGTCAAGGCCAAGGGCAACAGCGAGGGAGACCAAGCTCCTCACCTGTCACAAGTCGAGATCAACCTCGGGAACGCTTCCGGCAGCCTACCCCGAAAACATCAGGTGAAGGTCTTCCCGCATGAGACGAGTCGGCTTCCGACGCGGGAAATGACCACCTCGGCATCAACATGCTCCAGTTCGATCTGCTCCCGGTCGTCACGGCCGCGGATTCGTACATCCCGCCAGCCAGATCCGCTAGCTCTGATAGACTTGGCGATCGAGCGAGATCACGAGACTGTCAACATTGCAGAATTCAACACTCTCGTGTGTTCAATCAAGCAGATATGGGCGAATTTCTTGGTAACCGAGATCAAGGAAGGCCGCATGGAATGTCCCAGTTCGACTTCCTTCGTCAACATCATCCAAGTGTTTCCGCCATTCGGAGATTTGGATGTGATCACAGTTCTGGACACTAGCCAGACGGTGCGTACCTACGGAGACTGTTTAGCTCTCGCTAGGAAAGCCCTCATGGAACTAGCCGCTCAAGAAAACCGTCTCTGGGATGAAAACCAAGCTCAAAAGACCTACAGGACCGAACCCTTAAAGTGTCACAAGCAGCTTCAGACATAAAACATCATCGACTACCATCTGTTCTCATCCAACCCCCTCTGCCAGGCAAGGGTGGTCAACGGTCCCGATGACCTAGGAGAAGGAATGGCACGGCAGAATGAATACCAGCGCTTACCTCCCCGAGGAAAGCAAGTTCTCCATGAAAGCAACGACGAAGACGATGAAACCATTCTCTTCCAAGCCGGGCATGAGGTCAACAAAACTGGAATCCCAAGGGTCCTGGGAGGATGGGGACGAATCATTTCCGCACTCAAACTTAAAGGCCAACTTAGGGAGGAAGGTCTATTTAAAAACAAGAGGAAGATGGAAATTCGTCTCGAGCAACTACTCAGGGAAATTCCACAGACTGCGACATTCGTTTACAGAAAGGATCAACTGGGACAGCAACCAGTCACATGGGCAGATGTTCGGGAAGTCGTGTACTCACCTTTCGACATACCCGCCACTCAGATAAAGCAGAAGGGAAAGCTCTCCCCGATGGAGGTTTACCTAGAATGCCGCATGCAGTTCAAAGAAGCACTGGCTATTCTCACATGGGAGGAAACGCAGGCACTAACTCTCGACGCAGGCTCCGCTGCAAGAAAGTTGATCTGGGCCAAGAGCGGAGGAAAATTAGCAAACCATGAATATCGCCAAACCCAACTCCAGAATGCCCTGAGTATGCTCAGCAAGAAGGAAAGGAACGCGATATACCATGAAGAGATCAAGGAGACCGTTCGCTTGAGCCGGGAACTCTCCAAACTCCCCCGGAGGGTCAGCAACGCACAGTTCAGTTCAGGTAACCATTATTGTGCACTGACATTCGAACAGCTGCGGCAATCCGTTCAGAAGGAACCAAGCTTGATGTCAGCGTTCTAACCCGATCGCGTCAAATCCATGCATTACCACCTAAGGCCACTAAAAAGCCTGCGGAGCCAGAATCGCAACCCAGTCTGCCCGAAGACACAAGTTCTGTGAAAGAGGACCTGATCCTCACTCAGCTCAAGCAGACCCAGGCGAACATTTCCCTTTGGTCCCTGCTCACATCCTCTTATCCTCACAAGCTCAAGCTAGAGGAAAGCCTGGCCCGTACCATGGTCCCCGTGGACGCAACCCAAGACGAAGTCATTCAGATGATCGGTAACATCCACTATGGCAACATTATCACCTTCACAGATTTGGACCTTCCAAAATTTGGGGCTGATCACAATGAGCCGCTCTACATCACAGTCCAGCTGGACGAGCGTCGCCTTCCCCGTGTGTTGGTAGACGGAGGTTCTGGAATGAATGTCTTGCCCGCCAAGATGATGGACCTACTTGACATCAAGCCCACAGATCTGAAGCCTTCAGTCCACACTATCAAGGCCTATGACTCTACTTCCCGTACAGTTCTCGGGGTTGCTACTCTTAATATTTGGTTCGGCAAGCGGATGATTCCCACCGAATTCCAAGTGTTGGACATTCCAATCACTTTCACAGCCATCCTGGGGAGACCCTGGCTGCATCAGATAAATGGCGTGGCATCCACCCTTCATCAGTGCCTCAAGTTCATGCAAGGCAACGAGCTAACCACAGTCTACGGCGACAGCGTCACCACCGAAGGGACCAGCACCAACGACATCCCAGTGTTAGAAATCAAGCACAATGACGACATGGCATTAACTGGATTCACTCTGGAGACCTCCAAGGTCCAAATATGCAACGTGGACCTTCCACTGTCTCACGACAAGATCCCTCCTGCCATGAAGATGATGAAACTCATGAACTTCATCCCAGGACTGGGGCTCGACAAAAGGTTACAGGGCCAACACCAAGTCATCGAAGTCAAGGACCACACCACGGTCCAGGGGCTTGGCTATGTGCCAACACCGGCTGACATCAAGGAAAGCAAAAGGCTCGCCCGCACCAAGGCAGCAGCCCGCAAAAGGGGAACCTCCGACGGCACACCCAACCTCCGACCTTACAGTTTCAACCTCGCTCATTACTTCACCAAGGGAACCAACAGAAGAACTGAGGGGACCGGCATGGGAACCGACAGCAGAACTGAGGGGACCAACAGGGGAACCGACAGCAGAACTGAGGGGACCGACAGGGTAACCGCAGCGAGCGAGGGGACCGACGGTGGGGATGAAGATGAGAAAGAAGCGGGGATAGTCGGCACGAGACTACAGAAAGGATGGAACAGCTAGCACGGGACCTCAAGCGCTTCAGAGGACTCAAAGCTAATCCGATAAGGGGAGCGTTCCTCGACATCACGGCTCTACCTGGACCAACTGCCACCACAGTCCAGCACGAGTACACATTCAAGGGAATCCCAGACTTGGAGGAGCAGCTCAGGGTACTCTCCATGGGAAACAGATTGTTCGGATCAGCCACCGAGGCCACATTCGAGACAGTAACTCCAAAGCAGAAGGAACCAGAATTCATAGAAGACGCTCTCAGTGGACCAGCTCTACAGAGTCTTTTTGAAGAAGTCATGGAGGTGCCAAACCTGATTGACCTAGGCTCCGAAAACAGCATGATCGCCATGATTGGGACAGCAGAAGCCAAGCCTCTCGATCCCCGCACCCTCATCAAGAATCCAGCAATGTCGCTGAAGAATTGGGTAACTTTCACCGGACCAAGGGCAAGCCAGGCAGAACTGGAAGACAAGCTGGGCCCGCACCCACATCTCCCTAAACCCGGTCTCAAACCCTCTAAGTCAGTCCTTGTCAGAGTCCAGTACTCTGAGTCATCCAATGGCGTTACGCCGGAAGACTATGATAATGTAGCCAACCATGTATTTCCGTTCTTGTTCAATGAAAAGTCTGACCTTTCGGAGTATCCTCTCATTGCCACTTTAACAACTGATAAGTTAACAAACAACTTAAAAGACGTTAATAACTCAATTGATAAAGAAGCAGACACATTAAATGAACAATACATTAGAGAAGTTCTCGAGCGTGTAGTTGACCAAGAGGACAATCGGGCCCAAGCTGCCGAAGAGGTTATGACCAAAGTGAACCTGGGGTCAGTGCAAGAGCCTAAAGAGACACAGGTGGGCAGTTTCTTCGCCGATGCAGAAAAAGAAGCCCTGATAGACCTCCTCCGGGAGTATGTTGACGTGTTCGCTTGGTCATACCAGGACATGCCAGGACTCGATCCCTCGATCGTGGAGCACAGAATTCCCCTGGATCCCGAATCCAAGCCTGTCAAACAAAAGCTGCGCAAGATCAAGCCAGAGTGGTCCTTGCAAGTTAAGGAAGAGATTGAGAAAATGCTCCGAGTTGGTTTCATCAGAGTGATTGAGTACCCGACTTGGCTCTCCAACATCGTGACGGTCACCAAGGCCAATGGAAAGGTCAGATGCTGTGTGGATTTCCGGGATCTCAACAAGGCCAGCCCTAAAGATGATTTCCCGCTGCCTAACATCGACGTGCTAGTCGACACAATGACAAATTTCGAAGTAAAGTCCTTCGTGGACGGGTTCGCTGGATACAACCAGATCAAAATGTCCGAGGAGGATCAAGCCAAGACTGCCTTCACCACTCCGTGGGGGACATACTGCTACACGGTCATGTCGTTCGGTCTGAAGAACGCTGGGGGCTACTTACCAGCTGGCTACAACAGCCCTCTTCCATGACATGATTCACAAGGAAATCGAAGTATATGTCGACGACATGATCATCCACTCCAGAGGATCAGACATGCAGCACATGACAGACCTGAGAAAGTTCTTCAACAGACTCAGAAAGCACTCCATGAGATTGAACCCTGCGAAGTGCACCTTCGGCGTCAAGCGCGGCAAGGTAATGGGGTACATGGTTACAGAAAGGGGTATCGAAGCCGATCCCAAGAAAATCAAGGCCATCATCGACATGAAGCCGACTCAGACCCTGACAGAAGTGAAATGTTCTGCTAACTTTCACCAACCTTTTAATCTGTATAACATCAATATGTACAAGGCTTTAGCAAGATCTTGCAATGTGATGTTTGATTCTGGATCGATTTTATGCAGCATGAAGCACATTCGTAGATATAAGGATGCCATGGTGGAGTACATGAGTATCTATATATACTATTTAAAAAAAATACAAAAAGTTTTAATCATAGGCCAAACAAATTGATTAGCGAATCACTGTTCTATTTCCACAAACTGATAATTGTTATGCCCTTGCAAATAAACATGTCCTGCATGCAATCCATAATCAAATTCATCAGCTGGAGAGAACCAAGACTACCAAACAAATGAGTCCTTCAAAATTAAACATTATAATCTATTATGAAGATATATAATGAAAAACAGCAGAGATAGGTGGGCATACAGCAAAGACGCACCGCCTTGCGTGATTTTTCTTTGAACTGAATCATTCCGTTTAGCCAGCCAATTGGTGTGGCAGCACACATCAACCACATTAGTTCTGCATGAGCACGAACATGAGATTGTACAAACACTGAAGCCTGCATTTAGAATTCAAATTATGAATCATCATTTGCAAGAAAACAAAAGATGTCGGACATTAAAAATAGGTAATTCAGGTAACTTAAATTGACCTTGGAGGTGTCCACACCACATACCAAATAAAGTGCGGCTGTATCTTTAGTGGCTTTTGATAGTGCTTGGGCATCATATGGTAGAGTTATCTGTAAGTTTCAAAAACAAAATTGCTTACAACTACATATAATTATAAATGTATCGATGATTAAATATCATGCTTTGAAGTACCAGTAAAATTAGGTAAACTAATCTCATTGAAGAGCAAGTGCTTAATAGGGGAATATTCCCCATCCAACGTTTAGTAATAAGAAGTTAATCCAAGAAAAATCAAAAGGCAATATATAACTAATGAAAGATTCAGATTGACGATATTAATAGATTTCTGATTATTGGACATTTTGCTGGTTTTCTATTGAGGCAGGGCCATAATAGATCTTGTAATTATGCCCTAGACGAAACATTTCACTGTTAAGATCCTTCACCATTACTCCAAAATCCACGTGACTGATGGAACGCATCAGACCAATTCCCTTCAACTTGAGTTTCATACCTCAAGTTGACCCACCTAATATTGTACCTTCATTGAGAAAAGAACTCAAGGATGTTGCAATGGAAAAAGATGTTGCAGTTGTTGCACGGGTATGCACCATTACAACATTATGATTATCAATTGGGTGTTCCCGAAATGAACTTCCTACTTTTTTGTTGTTATCTCGAAGGTACTTTTTGCAATAAATTTAGATTATTGATCTCTACCTTTTATAACAAGTGCCATGGAAGGGTTCTGTACGTGTATTTGGTACCAGTTTAACATGTGTACTTCCGAAAAATGTCCACTCAAGATATTTAGTTCAGTAGCATCTGTTATTCCGTCTATCAATCAAGATAGTGTAATCGTTTATTGAATCTGAATCGATGAAATTTGGCCACTGACTTACTGCCTTCATTCAAATGCCACTGATGAGTAAGACATTGAGTTGGACTTCTTTCCTTCTGGTAATGCCTCTCTTTTCTTGCAAAAGAAAAACAAATTCCAAGGGTCCTCTCAATTGCAAATGTCAAGAGGATTTCTTTATCCTAATAAATCATTTTGGTTATTGTAGGAAGACAAGGAGAGACTTGAGAAGCAATTGCACAATATGACGATTGTTGTTGAGAGATTGGAATGTAGCAGACAAACGCTGCTATTGGAGGTACAACATTTTTTGCTTAATTATTATCTCTATTCTGATGAAAAATTTCAGTTTGGTTCTTAATTTTCCCAACAGATTGATTCCCAGTCTTCAGAGATTAAGAGGCTGTTAGAGGAAAATTCCAACTTGTCATCTGCTTATCAAGAGGCAACAAGTGTAGTGGCACACTAGGAGAATCACGTAACCATGCCTTAAGTTTCGAAAAGTTAAGTTTGTAAATATATTGTTGCTTGAGTTCTCTTATATCATGAACGTCCTCTTCTCCTTACTCCCCCAAGTAGTCTTGGTTTCTGTATATAATAGGTTGATTCCCTCATTTCTATAAATTCTATGCCCAGGTAAGTGTCCTTGGAAATGGAAACTTTTAATAAAGGACATGGAACCTGAAAGTGTATTTCTTTTGGGGGATGGTGGGACTTGGAAATGACATGTATTGAGCTACTTGTCATAGTATACCAAATTATTATTACTTTATACTGTTTTTAACATGGTTTATTCATGATGCGGGTTAAAACATGTGGGTTTCCACACTCACAAAACAGGAAACTGTATCCTTTTGCATGCATTTAATTGATTTGGCAGTTGTCTTCGGCAAGACTTTAACAATAACCGCTAAATCATTGCATAGGCTTCTCTATTTCAATTTTCAATATTATTTCTTGTGGGCAAATGTTTTTTATCAGAGTTTCTTTGACAATTTGAATAGCTGAGGCTTGCCGAGCTAGAAACAAGGGCTGTCAATGAAATGTCTGTCGTATTCTCCGATGTTTGGCATGATGACGAGGAGGTATTGTTCCTCTTTCTGATTGTTTCTCTCAATCATTTGTTTAATATTCCTTTGTATTTTGTGCATAAAGATGTTCCTATTTTCTTCTTTTGTTTGTCCCAAAAAAGGTCTCATTTCTAAATTTGAGTGCTCTATGACTACTATTCAAAAACCAAATATTTTGCATAAACGCGATCTCCTAATTGAACAGTTAAATTGGCTTATCAGTTCTTAGGGATTCTTGGGTATGCAACCATATATGGTCCCATATACTTTGTAAGCTAATTTTTTATGGGTAGTAGCCACAATTTACAAATTGATCCTACTTAATTATGCATGCTACATATTACCCGTACATCAGTAAAACTGTTGGTGGCTACCTGAATCCTTTTGTTTTCCCAACTGCCACTTACACCTATTTCCTTACTAAGTTCCTTTCGATAGCATGATCATTTCTGTGGTCAGCAGACTCAGTATCTCAACTCTTGATATGGACATAATGCCATAATTGGTTATTGAAGAGCAATTATCCCCCATCTTATAATTTTGATCAAAATGACTGGTAATTGGTTTTGTAGGATATTAAGGCTGCATTGAAAAACTTTGGAAGTAACATCATATTTTCAAATGGCCTCTTGGATCCTTGGAGTGGTGGCAGGTAACTTACGAGATTTACTGTACTCGAACACATTACATAGTCAAGTCGAACCGTGGGTCACATGTTAATGTCATTGCATCTAAACTGATTCTATTTCCTTTTTTTTAATAGTTGTTTTTCTATCACATTTTTTTTTTTGAATATTATGTCTACATCCTTGTATTACCTCTCAAACTTATATTGGTTTCATCTAGGGCTGAACAAAAAAACCGACGGACCGGACCGGACCGATAGAATCGGACCAGACTAATGAAAACCGGACCAATCCAATAGAATTGGTTTGGTTCTGGTCCCAAATTTATATGGAACCGATTATTTGGGTTGGTCCTGGTTTTTGAAAAAATATATATGGTCCTGGACCGAACCCGGACTGGACCGATTATATATATATTATGTATAATATATATATATATATATATATATATATATATATATATATATATATATATATATATATATATATATATATATATATATATATATATATTCATAATTTCGAATTTACTGTTATTAAGCATGGAACTTTCAGTTTTCGATTTTCAACTTTGTTTATGTAACGTAATTGTCCTATATTTTTTATTTGAACTTTGTTCCTCTATTTCAGTTTATTTGTTGTATGTCTGAATATTTTTATTTGAACTTTGTTTATGTAATCGTCCTATATTTTGGTTTCATGAAAAAAATAGTTGTTGTATTTTTATCTTTAGAAAAAATATATAGTAGTGTAACTTGTGAAATCGATGGAACCGGACATGGACCGAACCATTGGAACCGGACCAATGTGACCGATCCTGTAATGTAATGGTCTGGTCCTGGTCCTGAATTTAGGCAGAACCGAACAATTGGTCCGGTCCTGTTTTTTTTGAAATTTTGATAAAATTCGGACCAAACCGAATTTTAATATTTATCCTTATATTTATATTGACTCTTTTATTTATGGCTCTGTTTTAGTCAAAGTGTTATGGCCGTGCGTTTCACGCACGGGTGTTACACTAGTTGAAGATAAAGATGAGAATATAATGGTCCATTTTTTTTAGCAACGCCAAAAGCATCTTGAAGAAGTGCAGAATTCATCATATAGAATGCATCAGAGAAGGCATTTTAATCGAGATCGTGCAGCAGGTCATGTGTTGCTTTTTAATGATTACTTCTCCCATGAGCCGGTATATCATAGTGACATATTTCTTCGACGATTTCGTATGCGAAGAAAGTTATTTCTTCGTATAGTTAGTCTGCTCGAAGATCGTTACCAATATTTTCAATAAAAGGTTGATGCAACGGGGAAAAAAGGCCTATCTCCGCTTCAGAAGTGCACAACGGCTATCCGTTAATTGGCATATGGAGCCCCGGATGGTCATTGCGCTGAGTATTTGTGAGTTGCTGAAACAACTGCCATCGAGTGCTTGCACAATTTTGTCGAGGAGTGATGGAATGCTTTGGTGAACAATACTTGAGAAGGTCAAATGGTAACGACATTCAACGCTTGCTTGAAATTCATGAGAAAAACACGGCTTTCATGGCATGTTGGGTGGTCTTGATAGTATGCATTGGGAGTGGAAGAATTGTCCCGTTGCGTGGAAAGGTCAATTCACTCGAGCCGGTTATGGGGTCCCGACAATTATACTTGAAGCAGTCGCGTCTGAAAACTTATGGATATGTCATGCTTTTTTATGGGATTGCAGGATCGCGTAATGATATCAATGTGCTCAATGAATCAAATTTAATTAATGATGTCTTGCGTGGGTATGCACCAGAAGTTAACTTCACAGTTAATGGAACACAATATACAAAAGGATACTATCTAACAGATGGGATCGATCCCGAATTGGCCACTTTAGTCAAGAGCTTTCCTTGCCCGCAAGATCCAAAGAGAAAGATGTTCAAGAAACGACAAGAGGGTGCGAGAAAAGATGTCGAATGAGCATTTAGGGTTCTCCAATCTCGTTGATCTATAATTAAAGACCAGCACAATTCTGGTACAAAGAACAATTAAGGGATATTATGTATTCATGCATAATTTTGCACAATATGATTGTTGAAGATGAGTGTGATGCATTAGTGAATTGGATTGATAATGAAGTGGAATATCCAAAACAACTATTTCATGGTTCTAACCATGAGTTCCAAGAATACTTTCAAAGAAATTCTGAGATACGTTCTAACCAAATGCATCATCAACTCCGAGCCAATTTAATTGAGCACATTTGGGCACATTCCAATCACAAAATGTGAAAATGTTACTATTTCTAGATTTAAGCATTTCAATATTTTATTACTTCATTTTCTAATTTATTAATTATTGCAGTATTTAGTTTTCTAATCACAAAATTTTATTTTAAGTATTATATATGATATATGATACTCCCTCCATCCCATAAAATCTTACACATTTTGCTATTTTGGACGTCCCACTTTAAAATCCCATTTTCCTAAAAAGGAAACTTTTTAATACTTCTTTATTCATGGGACCCACTTGTCATACTCACAACAACTATCCACTTACTATTCTTTACCCCACTTTCTCTCTCCTACCCACTCACAACACCTACTTTAATAACATTATATATATTCACTTCTTATTTTCCGTTCTCAATAGTAAACGGGTAATCTAATGTGGGACAGAGGGAGTATATAGGGAATAGTAAATTATAATGGTGTTGTGAGTATTAAAATAATGTAGGAGAGAGAATGAGTGGAGGGAATAGTGATAAAAACTTTCCATTTTAAGAAGTGTGTGATTTGTAATGGGACGCCCAAAAAGAAAAGTGTGTGATTTGTAATGAGACGGAGTGAGTATATATATATATATATATATATATATATATATATATATATATATATATATATATATATATATATATATATATATATATAAGATAAAATTTTAATGCTAGATATAGGGATCACAAAAAAGTTGATGAAAAAGCTCTTTCATTGTAGAAAAAACTTTGAGTTTTTATTAGTTGATTAGGAGAGGATGTGGCATATTGTAATTATGAAAAAGCTATTTTAAGGATATTGTTATATACAGAGAATCTTATATACAGGGAACGAAATATTTCAATACTGCCTTTGCCCGTCTCGTGTAAGTATACACGAGATGTAATATATAATCTCGTGTATATGTACACATGATGACTCACACGAGACACATCTCGTATGAACTCACACGAGACACATCTCGTGTAAACTCATACGAGACTCATCTCGTATGAACTCACACGAGACACATCTCGTGTGAGTTCATACGAGATGAGTCTCGTATGAGTTCACACGAGATGTGTCTCGTGTGAGTTCATACGAGACCCTAAGACTGTTGAATCGAGTTCAGCATGAGACTTGCCATACTTAGCAATGGCTACCGAAAGAAAGGACCGAGAATCGAGTTTCAGATTTGGACAAAATCAGGTGAAGACGAAGAAGAACGGACGCTCAATCCCTACTTCAAATTTAGGTCAGTTCCCCCAATTTTTTTTCTCCCGTCTTTTTCAATCATCATTTAACCTAATTAAACATAACAACTGCTACTTAATTTTTGATTATTTATGTTGTATTGTTGTCTATATTTGAAACTCAATCAGGGCTTAGTTTTGATCGATTATTCAAAATTCATAAATGGCGATTGACGGAAGTTTTTGCATCGAATATGAGCTCAAGAGGTGCTCTACAGCTCACCGGTAAAATGGCGCCGCCGCCGGTGCCAGAGAGAGAGAGAGAGTGAGGGTTGTGATTAAAAGGCTATTTTGATAATTAACTTGCTTCCCTGAAAATTGAATTCTCTGTATTTAGTATTTGCCCTATTTTAAAGAGCTCTACCATTGTGGATGCTTTTATTCCTATCGACTTGATTTTAATTTGAGGTTGTTGATAATCAGGAAAATGACAATCTAGCATTAAAATGGATCGTTTTTTCCTTTTTAATGTTTTGGATAATTATTTTAATTTATACCTTTTATTTTCATGAATTTTTATTACTTATATTACTGCAGGTGGACCGGCCGCCCAGACTAGTTTCAGAATCGGGCCTAGGGCATCGGACTATTAAATGCGAGCAACACACGGATCCCTTAGCCCATGACATAAACCCTAGAAAGGGAAGAACATTAGCCCCAAGTTATTTGCCGTTTAGCCGGAGCCAGCATCTCCGGTAATCAAGTACATCATTCTCTTCATCTTTTCAAGGTAATTGCTCCTTTTGCATGTATTTGATTCTAATCTTGTACGTTTTCCGCAGTTGTATAATGTGTGTATATTGTATATATACCATTTCTTAATGTTCTTATATGCAAAATTCGAGTTGAAAATGGATGATTTCTGTAGACATTTGAAAGTATTTACCCCTTCGTTCAAAAATGAATGACCAATTTTTTTTTCAAATTTGCTCTTAATCGAGATCAAATTTGAAAAAGTTTTAGTCATTCATTTTTGGATGGATGTAGGAGTAGTAGTTGACCTTTCTAGTATTCTTCATTGTTAGGGTTCTACTTATGCTCCTCCATTTCTTCTCCTGTTACTAAATTTTGTAGAAATTGTTATTGATAATATTTATCATGGTGTATTAGGCTCCGTTTGTTTCGCGTAAAACATTTTCCGGAAAATGTTTTCATGTAAAATGATTTCATGTAAAAAGGTTTCCTTGTAAAATGTTTTCATGTAAAAAGATTTCCATGTAAAATGTTTTCTTGTAAAATATCATGGTCTTGTTTTCAGTTGTTTGGCAAATTTGACGAAAATGTTTTCCGAAAATGTCACATTTTTTTATTAATTTAAATCAACTTTGGAAACCGCCCCACCCACCCCCTGCCTACCCCACCCCCCTACCCCCCCCCCCCCCCAATTTTTTTTTTAATTTTTTAATAAAAAATAAAAAAAAATTATTTTTGGGGGGTGGGTAGAGTGTAAAATAAAAAAAAATTGGGGGGTGGGTGGGGTGGGAGTAGGCGGGGGGTGGGTGGGGCGGTTTCCAAAAAAAATTTTTTTTTTTTGGGGGGTGGGGTGGGGTGGGTAGGGGATGGGGTAGGCGGGGTGGGTGGGCGGTTTCCAAAAAAAATTTTTTTTTTTTTTGGAGTGGGGGTGGGGGTGGGGGTGGGTAGGGGGTGGGTGGGGCGGTTTAAAAAATAAAAATAAAAAAAAATTTTGGGGGGGGTGGGTAGGCGGGGGTGGGTGGGGCGGTTTCCAAAAAAATAATTTTTTTTTTTTTGGGGGGTAGGGGTGGGAGTAGGCGGGGGTGGGTGGGGCGGTTTCCAAAGAAAAATAAAAAAAAAAAAATTTTTTTTTGGGGGGGGGGGGGTGGGGGGTCGGGTAGGCAGGGGGTGGGTGTGGCGGTTTCCAAAAAAAAAAATTTTTTTTTTTGGGGGGGTGGGGGTGGGTAGGGGGTGGGTGGGGGCGGTTTTCAAAAAAATAAAAAATAAAAAAAAAAAAATTGGGGGGGAGGGTGGGGGGTGGGGTAGGCGGGGTGGGTGGGGCGGTTTCCAAAAAAAAAAAAAAATTTTTTTTTTTTGGGGGAGTGGGGTGGGGGTGGGTAGGGGGATGGGGTAGGCGGGGGCGGGTGGGGCGGTTTCCAAAAAAAAAAAAAAAATATTTGGGGAGGGTGGGGGGTGGGGTAGGCGGGGTGGGTGGGGCGGTTTCCAAAAAAAAAAAAAAAATTTTTTTTTGGGGGGGGGGGGGGGGTAGGCAGGGGGTGGGTGGGGCGGTTTCCAAAAAAAAAAAATTTTTTTTGGGGGGGGGGTGGGGTGGGGTGGGTGGGGGCAGTTAATTTTTTTTTTAATTATTATTATTATTATGTTGTATCGAGCGTAATATGAGTTGTACATTAAGGCCAAGAACAAGAGTTGTAAAATGATTTACGAATTTGAAATTGGTAAATCATTTTACAAAGACAACCTCCTTTTTTTACATCCTTGTAAAATATTTTACATTTGACTTTCTTTTACAAGTGGTTACCAAACACTCGAAAGTAGGTAAAACATTTTTCGGAAAACATTTTACTTGAAACAAACACCCGAAAACAAGGAAAACATTTTCCGGAAAATGTTTTACATGAAACAAACGGAGCCTTGATAGCAAGTTTTAAATTTTAATTAGAATAACTAAATCAACCTGAATTTATTGATCAAAATACCTTTGTATCAATAACCAAAAAAGTAAGAAGATCATTTCGGGACGGAGGGAGTATCATTTCCCAAATTGGTATGTTAAAATCATTTCCATCATTGCCCAAGAAGGGAGAATGAGTAGAGAGAGTAGTGTTCAATGAGAACAATTAGGCTCCGTTTGTTTAGCGTAAAACATTTTCCGGAAAATGATTTCCTGCAAAATGTTTTCCGGAAAATGAAAATGTTTTCCGGAAAATGAGATAAACATGTTTAGCGTAAAACATTTTCTCCATTTTTTGTTGCGAAACAAACACCGGAAAATGGGGAAAATGTTTTCCCCCCAAACAAACGGAGCCTTAGCTTTCATTGTCATTTCCTACTACTGATGCATGATTTGAATCATTATATAAATATTGCCTTTATTAATGTGAAGTTCTCTCCCCCATCATGTCTTGAACTTTGAGTCTGATTTACCTTCATTTTTGATATCCCGTTGATGAAATATTTAGTAATCTGAATTTGTGCATGGAACTTTCAGAATCTGGTGCTCCCTTTTGTTACTAATAGCAAAGGTAGAGGAACCATGAAGTCCATGCTAGGCTGATACTAGGCATTCTGAGGGATATGTTTTCCAAACCCCATCCCCAAACCCTCATTTATCTTAATTTTTAATCAAACTCAAGTGATTGTGATATCTTTTTGCTGTTTTTCATTTGTTTTTATGTATATACACACACACCCCAAGATTGCAACATTAAAATTTTCATATGGCGTTGAATTCCCACTTATTTCTTCTTTTAACCCTTTTTTTGCCACTTGTTTTCTTTCACGATGACATGAGGATTCATTTTTGCCGACCCCAAATTATTTTGGGACTAAGGATTTGTTGTTGTTGTAGATCCAAATTTGTGAGGTGAAGTTGGTTGTTCAAATGCTTATGATGTTTTTGATATACCCTTCTTGGTTTCTTGTGAGGACTAAGAGTGGCACCTGGCGGGCGGGATATAAGATATGGGGATGATAAGTGAGGGTAAATTGGGCAACACTTGGTAATGGAGAACATAAATCTGGAATTTTCCCTTTTGATACCCGGGGATTGTAGTGGAAGCTAGTGAAGTTGGGACTGATACGACACCGGAGATGACAATTTGATAAAGGAAACTTGAATGCTTTAGCTCCTCTGTTAACCTCACCAGCATTCAACACTCGGGGGACTCAAGAGTTAAACCATGTTAAAATTGGGTTAACAGATTCATTTATATCCTTGAGTGTTTTTTTTTTTTTTGAAAAAAGTAGTCCTTGAGTTTAAAAACTCGGCAGTTAAAACACATTTGATGGAGTTTATTGCTTGATTCCTTCAATTGTTTCAACAATAGATAGAAAGATCTTTGGACCCAGACATCCTATTACTCCTTTGCCCCTAAATATATGTTCATTTGAAAGAATTTTTTGTCCCCAAATATATTTCTCTTTTGACATAAAATTGTATAAAAGTGAACATTTTCAGGGTGTCTTTTTAAAATGAAATTTGGACAACGGAGGGACTACAAATTAGCCTCCATTGGTTAGAAATTTTAAAACTTGTTGATATGTGATGGAAGGAAAGATGTAAAGAAATCATTTCACATGAGAATATCTGCAGATTGAAACATGAAAATATGCATTATACAAATGTTTATCTATAAGAATAGTATTATTGTATAATGTGCTGTTATTACAGAGCTATAATAAGTTTATGACATAAAGTAATCAGTCCTTGTTCCAGTACAAGCAGTTGTCCAGTTATATAGGGTATGTTGACAATTTACAGATCATACTTCACATAGCGGCCTGCCAAGGCGTGCCGCCTCTATTTCAACAGCCTCTTTATCCTTCAGAGACCGGCTTGCTCCTGAATTTGTTCCTGTTTAAGAATCATAAAAACCGAATCAACAGCCAGCCTAGGTATACAACTTAACTTGCAGCAAAGATTCCTACCATGGAAGCTCAAGCAAAATAAGGGTTTAATAATTAACTACTCCCCCCACCCCGTCTCAAAATGATCTTCCTATTCTTTTGCCGTTACTACGAAGAAACATTGAGCAATAATTTTAGGTTGATTTAGTTATACAAATGAAAATCTAAAACTTGTTATTGACACAAAATCAACAATAAGTTTTAAATTTTCATTTGGATAATTAAATTAATATAAAATTATTGCTCAATATTCATTCGTAATAACGGCAAAAAAGTGGGAAGATGGGAGGGAGTACTTGACATAAAGTAAACTTGCAAGAAAAAACTAAACAAGGGTTTAATAATTAACTACTTGACACTCCCATGTCATAATTCCTCTGCCTGGTAACTGCAAGAAACTCATTTTTTTTCCTGATAAAAATGAACTACTTAGGGCATCCGGCAGCATAGAAAATAAGTTAAGCAACTATTATACAGAACGAAAGAGAAGTCTTTTGAACTTTGAAAGAGTATTCACTTGCATTTAGGGGGAAAATATGTAGCTATTAAACTAAGTCACTGACCTCCGTGACAAAGAAAGCATGGAAACCATATGGAACTCTATGGGGTAGTTCAACAACTGCAACAGGATCTGCTGACATCGTTTTTGCGTCAATTACCGTAACCGAAGATTTTCTGCATTTAATCAAAGATGAGATACAGGGTTCTGTCAGACCAGTAACAACTGGTACAGAACAGCACATCATGGAATAAATTGAACAAATGACAGATTAACCAACGTGAATGATAAAAAAGAATATTGTAAGTAAATGGGACAGGAGTTGATCTGTGCAAGCAATTTCACTAGGGCAAATGCTCACTGAAAATAGCGCAAGACTGTAATTAAAGCGGGAGTAATGAGATGAAGTGGATGCCAGACAGGAAAAAAAAAAGTCCCCAGGTTTTGATAGGTAACCTAAAGGGAAGAACACATGATTTTAAACGCGACTTTTATTTTGGGACGAACGAAAAAGGATCTTGCGACATTTATTATGGGGCAGAGGGAGTATCAAATTAAGTCATTGCCCTCAATGTCTACTGACTGAAGATTTACTCCAAGCCTTCACAAGTATCAAAGCACCCTATTCAGGGGTATCCGCCTGCACAACTTATGGATGTAATTCATAGAAGATAAGAAAGTGTAATAACATGTTTGATGATGCCACGAGAGAGAAAGACATATACCCGGTGTTCTCATCGTGTGTAAAGAATATCAAGTAGCCATCATCTTCTTCAGAAGTGATGCCGGGCTGACGAGGGACAAAAATAGCTTCTGAGCCAAATCTACCAACTCCAAGGTCAAATAGTCCCTCAACGTTTCCTCCAACTTCAATCTTTGTTTTTCCAGCCTCTGGTTCCTTGTGTAAATCAAATTTCACAATCCCAGTGACCTTTGCAATACTGTCCAGTCTTGTTCCATAAACAAACTGCTGTTTCCTATATGATAAACACTAGATATTTAGCACCACTTAAGCCATACAAATGAAATAATTAACAGATCAAGGCAACAAATGAGTACAGCAAGAAAAGATCATGGTGAGGTAACAAAAAAGCTTGAGATATAAAGGTGTTCTTGACTGGAAGATGTCAAAATCAGAAGGAAGCAGTGGTGAAGCCACAATATTTGGGAAGGGGGCCAAGATAACTCGGGGAAAAAAATTATACGTATTGTATAGAAATTTGGAAGAAAAGGGGTCAAAATGATATCATAGTACAAATTCTACAAAAAATAAAGGGGGGCCAAAATAGATAAAGAAATATATAGTGTATTTTTCCAAAAATTAGAGGTATTAATATGACATTTCTCAAATTATTACAAGTCTACAAGCATACTTTTCAAATTATTACTCTTCTTTTCCGAGTTTGTAATTTGCAATGCAAACTAAAAGATTTAAGTTTTTTTTTTTTGAAAGAAAAAGATTGAAGTTAAGCAACCTTTAGTTTAGACAAGAAGTAATAATAGTATTAAATATGATTCAACTCTACCCTGGTGGGGGACCTAACCATGTGCTCTCTCCATCTCTAAATGAACGTAGAATTTTTTATTCAAATTTGCTCTTGATCAAGAACAAATTTGAAAAAAAAAAAAATCGACATTCATTTAAGGACAGAGGGAGTATAAAATAAATTAAAAAGACCATATTATACCTGCCAGTGTAGCTCTCATTAACCCTAGGAAAATCTACAGCAGATTCCGACAGCTTCTTTTGCGAAGCAAGACCAGTTTTCAAGTTGAATCTCATCTCGTACCTGAGAAATCACTTTCAATCAGGATCTGAGCAACCCTATATGCCGTAAACATATCTGAAGGATCAGAACCTTACAGCTCATTCATGAAATTCTCTAGCTTCTCCTTAACAGCTCCATTAACCTGATCCAAATCTGGATTCTGAAGGCGGCAAGTAATCAGAACAACCTCATCTCCTTCTTCCCAAGCATTGGCTGTAATAAAGTAAAAAATGAAAAAAAAGAAAAAAGAAGAAAAAGAAAAGTGTTCACATTTAGAAATCATAATATAACTAATAGAGTACTCCCTCCATCCCAAAATGAAAGACCAATTTTTTATTTTTTTTTGAAATTTGCTCTTGATCAAGAGCAAATTTCAAAAAATTTTGGTCATTCATTTTGGGGCAGAGGTAGTAGAACACAACAAATAATTTCTTGTTGAATTTTCTTTGTTTCTTATATATAGACAGTGCAAACATACGAGGCCGTCGTTTTCTTTTTCGTACACACACACTCACACATATACACACACATTCATATCTCATTGGTGCAAAGGAAATAATTCACGATGGTTTAATGGCGTTTGTAACACTCGTCTTAGTTTCCATTGGTTGCAAAAGGATTTACAATTTCAAAAATTGGAACAAACAAATAGTATGCACCGACACAAATCCTTTGGTGGCCCTGTGTGTTATACCAGTCTCACACCCAGGCTTACTACAGTCTATTCTTTCATGAGGATTTGGAACACACAGAAAAAGGCTATCTCTTTCTATTATAGTGAAGTCTGATATCTACTTCGATCTGAATTATTGGGGAATCGGCCAAAAGTAACGGCTGTTTGTGATTCTTCTGGTCCAAACAGCGAAGTTAGAGTGTGTTTGGAGTTTATACAAGATACATAAGCTATAAACCATACTGAAGAGATGAATCTTCATGCTGCTCACCAATCAAGCAAAGCAAAGGCGTTCACTAAGTTTGCTGATTGATCAAACAAGCTGATAAACTTGGAGGATAATTTTTACTTGTTGCGGAGATCAAGGATCAAAGTAATTTACCGTTGTGAAATATAAAACAATTGGGAAGCTCAAACCATTTGATCAGGAGCTCATTTTCTGCATACCGTGGCAGAACACCAAATCGAGCCTTCTTAGTTGGATCAAACGTAAATATAAGCTTTTTCTCTTTAACCATTTCCTAAAATTTGTAATGCATAACATGTCAAGTAGGAAGGAACATGATAAAAATCAGAACTGCATACAGAATTTATGAGCACTGTGCTAGCCAATGCTTTCAATAATGTTTATAATATACATAGTCAGCAGATTTTTTTATGTTTTTTTTTTGAAACTGACTCCATAGAAATATCATACATTCTTCCTGTTCAGTATGACAATGTCTTCATTTTTATATTTTGTTGGCACGATAGAGTTATGCTATTGTTACAAATGATATACATGATCATGCCAAGCTCCCACAAATTAAGGACAAATATTAAAGTTGTTGTGAAGAGGAAAAATCATTGCCCCGTCTGACCCATCTAAGAGGTACACTTTGACTGCTTTCACAAATTAAGAAAAAGTTGAATTAACCATAACCTTTTAAAATACCCTATCATCGTGTGTCGGGATTTCAAGATGCTTTAGTTGATATGAGACAAACTCAAAGGGAACTAAAGATATTTTGCTAAAAAGTAGTTTTCAAAAAGAGGAAGGGATTTGACTTGTTTTGTATATTACAAAAAAATTGAATAACCATTAACTTCCTAAAACACCCTATCATTTTGTGGTTGCAATTTCAAGACACTTTAATTGATATGACATTATTATCCTCAACTACAAACTAAAATCGTACCAATGACATTTTGCTATCTTAAACTGGGAGAAACTGAAAAACAAAACTGTACCGCTTCAATTTAGGAGGGAGTAACTTCTTAGTTAACTTCCTAAAACACCCCACCATTGTGCATTTGTGTGGTCGTAATTTTAAGACACTTTAATTGATACTTCCTCCGTCCCGGGATGATGTTTCCACTTTTTTGTTGTCAATTTGAATGAACTTTGAGCAATATATTAGGTTAATTTAATTATCCTAACGAAGATCTAATAATTGTTGTTGATAGCATTTATAATGGTGCAATTGTTTACAGTCAAAGATGCTATGTACAAATTTGAAAATTTTGCACAGGGACAAATTCAAATATTTTTGCACAAAGTACCATACCTTTGGCCTGAAGTACAAAGGCAGATCCATGAAGATTGCATAGTTTTCAGTAATGGCAAAGTCATGCATCATGATAGGATCTGATATTGTTATTGGCACCGGATCCTTCATAACACCATCCTTTGAGATTACCCTGTATGTGATATATGGAGGTGTATGTGAATAACCAAAGGTAAACATCTCACCTGCAGAGAAAAGATTTTTAGTCAGAAGATAATTTTCCAGGGCTCTACCCAAGCAGATTCTTCATTTTGGAGGCAGGGGTTTACCGGTGAACGGGTCAACCTTTGGATGAGCAGTGAAGGAATGTGACAATCTCTTGTCATAATCCAGTAAGCCAATTGTTTGCAGATCTCCGTCTTCCAGAACTTTAATGGCATCTGCACAGTTGAGTGCCGATCAATATATGAACTGAGCTTGCATAACCATAGCAGAAACATATTAACAATCCTGTGACTTGAAAATGCCTTTTATCTCAGTAATATAAAAATTTGTTAGGAGCAGCAGTCATACAAAATAAATATCTGACAAGATAAACAATATCTAGTGAAGATATCCAGAAAAGGGAGAGCCAAAACTACGTTTCCAGATAGTATTCTTAGCAGCAGTTTCATGAAAACCTTTACTCTATGGTATATCAGAAGCCACAGCACTATGCTTCAACCACGGTATTTCTCTCTGATGGATCAATCCAGAATGTAGGATTAAAAATAAACATTAGCAGCAAATCCTCCTCCCTCCACACACTCCCGGAAAAAAAAAAAAAGAAAAGGAGAAAGAGCAAACATCGTTGTATCTGATTAAATAAGGAATCCCTTTCTCATCCAAACCAACATGACACGATAACTATTTGGTTAGTAAATACATCACATTCATTATTTGCAAAATGCAACTTTCAACGTCCACTAAAACCTAAAGGAGAGAAAATGAACAAGATAGACGAAAACAAATTCCCTTCATTTGGTTAGAGGGAAGAGATGGGAAGATAGGATGAATGCTATTCCTTAAATGTCCACCAATTTCCTTCCTCCCACAATTGAGGAAAAAATGTCCAGTATATAGTGTGAACCTGTTAAACAAAGTATGACCAAATCTACCTTTTCTTCATATCCAACCAACATCAGAAAAATGCAGTACTAACTTACAAGGTTTGTCTCCCTCTGAAAGTGACAAAAGCTTCCCATCATGATAAATGAGTGCAGTGTTTCCTGAACCAACGTGATATGAAGTTAAGACTTATAGCTTGATCCATATCTGAAAAATAGACTACCAGAAGAAACTATGATGTTTATGGAAGTTAGTAGCTTATCGCCACATCAATTTAGGGAAATTAACATTTCAACAGTGAAAGACCACCATGTTATCATTGGGATGTTGAGATGTACAATAACCTACCTGTCCCGTAACCATATGAGACATCAACTACTTTCAACTTTGCTCTTAGCATTTGCATATTTACCATAAGCAATCCAAAGAGCCCCTTAAGATCTCCAATCTGAAAATGAGATTGCAAATCATGATTCTGGGACATTGAAAGTTGTTAACTGAGAATATTAGTAAAGCTATCTATCGCTTTATCAAAATATCATTCACAGTTACCTTAGCCCAGCCACCCCCTCATATTATGGTGTTTTGGAAGAGGGAGGAGGGGTAGGAAGCTGTGCATATTGAAGTTATATGGCAAGGATAAGGGAAGATACCATGTCAAAAGTCCCAGCAAATCAGAAAGGGAAGAAAAGAAGAAAAACACAGTCTGACAAGTCTAACGATTTATGCCAGGATAAGGATTTACTCCCTCCGTCCAGTTATAAATGTCACACTTTCCTTTTTGGTTTGTTCTATAATAAATGTTCTGTTTCTAAATAAGGAAATAATCGTAGTGCAATTTCACTATAGTACAAACAATATACAAACTAGTAAAGCACATTCCTTCAAAACGTTGACAAGTCAAATGCGACATTTATTATGAGACGGAGGGAGTACTATTCATTTCAAAACAGATATAGCTTCCACATGAGCAGAGACTTTCCACTATTACAGTGGGACTTATTTATAACAAGTCATCCATGCACTCTCAAAGCTGCTTGCACAATTAAATAACTAAATAAATAAATAAATAAATAAAGAGAAGAAAAGTTCCAGAAAGGCTAGTAGGTGCTTGTGGCTTGACATAGTTTGTTCAACTCCATTTGGACCCCTCTTTTTTTTTCTTATCCTTTCTCATTCCCTTTATAAGTGTCACACTTTCCTTTTTGGTCTGTCTCAAAATAAGTGTCGCGTTCCAAATACCGAAATAGTCTTAGTGATTTTACTATGGTACAAGCAATGTACAATACGTAAAGCACATTCCTAGTTTGACAAGTCATCTGCGCACTTATTATGGGACAGTGGAGTATTAAATATCAATGACATACCTTCATAAATTTAGCTCCTCCGAAAAATTCTTCTTGCTTAAGACGGGATGTCCTAACATAACGAGAAAGATAAGTTGCTTTTCCATCTTTGATGCGCAAGCCATGAATCATACTGCAGGAGAAGGGAAATAAAATTTCAGACCAGTTGAAGTTACATTAGAAGACAAGGGATAGAAATAAAAAATCCCAACCAACAATTTATCTCCACAAAATCTACAGATGAAGCTTCCTAATGCAGACCGGATTTGCCACAAAGCATGCAGTAGAAATAGCTACAAAGAATAATTCAAATAGAATGTAACTCACTTATCATCATTAAAAATTTCAATGTGAGTCTTCAAATTTAAATGATTAAGTGGGACTAGAAGAAAGATATAACAGTCGAGCTGGTTGCAGTGTGCATGACAACTATATGAACTGGTGTTTATTTTTCATGTTCTTACTCACCTAAAGCTCAAAGTTAAAAAAGGATGGCAAAATGAGAATTTCTCAGGATACTTCATTATAACGTCACATATAACATTATTTTTCTTTACACATGTTCCAAAAATAGTAGAAATCTGACACAGAAGACATAAATGAACAGGCATAAAAGAGAGGTCAACTATATTAGACTGTTATCCAAAAGTTATTAGACTACATTGCTAGCAAACTTGTTATTCTACAGCCTTTAAGGGCTATATTTATACTCATCTTAAGCATCTAAGAAGGATGGCTATGTAATGCGCACCAAAGTGGTACTCTGCAGAAAATGACTAGCGTTAAGTATTACACCTGCGTTCATGCGCGCGCACACACACACATGTAGATATATATTCCATAAGGTAAAATACAATTTAGGCAATATTCTGCAATCAAAATTTGAAAACATAATTTCCAGCAGAACATAAGATGCGGTGGTAGTTTTCTCATTGCTGTTACTAAAGGCCCACTAGAACAATAATCTCTTTCTTCTCCTCTGGTATATAAATTTTAATAATTTATTTATCTCTAGGGAAACATCTATTTTAACACTTCCATAAAGATATATTGGTAGAGTACTGCATCACATATGAAGACACTTATGCTAGATTAGAGTGGGAAAAGATAGTAGATAGCAATATTATTGCAACTCCTCCTTGAGTTGGAACTCCCAAAAGTCTTTCTATGCACACGTATAAATGGAGGAGAGAATATCAAGTACCCATCTCCGTCGAACCTGCACAAAGAGAAACAAAGGAAAGTAATCACACTCAACACAGCCCACCACTGAAGCATAAAACAATTCAAAGTGAATAGAGGATCTGAGGAGACCAACAAGATAAAAGGAAATATTTGCTTCCTTTGATAGGAAGACCGTAACAATGTTACATATCTCCAGATTAAACTGCTTTATCTCATTGAACTATGTCGATTACCAAGCAGGACTTACCAATGATATCCAGCCACTGGGGAAAACTTTGGATTGGGACCAACTCTGACAAACTCACCATTCAAGCATTCCTGTAATTCAACAAGTTACAACTCAAAAACCTAAAGTTCACAAAAAAATAAATAAAAAATAACTCAGTTCCATTCAAAGCCAGTAATGGAATAGCCACTTTCTTTGGAAATGAAGGAGCATCGAGAAACACTAAGCAATAAAAAGAGACCATCATAGGCAAGTAGATAATAGGTTTCTTTAGCATTCTGCAAATTCAAGTATCTGCACTAGCTCTTCCTAAAATCATCTTGAAAATTTTGTCAAGAGGTGTAAGAAAGTAGACTTCAGAATAATCGTCCCTCAATAATTAAAATGCTGATATGAGCCGACCCCATTTACTGAAATCCATTTAGCTATTTCACAGTTATTTGACTTGACCACCCAGTATGCATCATCCTTCAATAGCAATGTTGCAGCGACTTAAACTCGTGCTTTCAAGACAGAGCTAGGGAAACTAATATGACGAAATCATGGATACGAAGAGGTTGCAGAATTACTTAACGTAGAACTTTAGTATAATGTACTTTTCCTTCTCAAAGGTGAGAGGAGTCACTCGAGTTCATCCTTATCAACTGCAACCTTCTTGAGATATATCTCGTGTGAAATGCACTCTCAGGAAAACTAGTTGCATTTCATCTCTGTGTTGCCATGTTGTAGATTTGTAGCAGATAAATTTGCAATAAAAATAAATTTAACTTGAACAATAACATTCCCATTACAACAAGAGCATCAATAAAACCATAGTAAATAAACAAATACAACCTCTATCCCATAAGATAGTTCCACCTTTTTAGTGATTGATTTGATTGAACTTTGACTAAAAATTTTGGAAAGACTAATTATCCAATGAAAATCTAAATATTGTTATTGGCAGTACTTCTAATGGCGTATCTAACAAGTTTTAGAACTTCATTTGGATAATTAGTCTTTCCAAAATCTATAGTCAAATTTCAATCAAATCAATTACTAAAAAAGTGGAACTGTCTATATGGGACGGAGGGGGAGCATATTGATCCATCATCCATCTCTAAAAAAGCTTAGAGAAGTTTACTTATTGCTATACCAATTATTTTCCACTTCTTTCTTTCTTTGACCAAAATACGCAATCGCAAAACTAATAACACCTCGTACCTATCATCCTAGCCCAACTTGTTCATTTGACCTATGAAACACAATTGCTTAAATAATTTAATAATACTATGCACTTCACCAATTTCACTGTAGCTCAAATCGAGCTTTATCTATGAAGCAGAACTTCCAAACGTCCAACAAGATTAAGTTACCAAATAAATTTTGAAGCAAAAATTATAGTGGAATTGTGGGAATCAAGTAAATAAGTCAGATCAAGACGATAGGCTAGAAAAAGAAGTGCAAATAGGAGTTGCTCACTTCGTCAATAAATGCCACCTCACATGAATCATCATGAATCTGAAGGTGTAGATCACTAGTCTTAAGTTTATCAACCTTACAATTCATTGATATTTTCTTTCGATAAATCATAGCAGAAAAGGCATTTCCAAAAAGCAATTCATGCAGTAACCAGGTGTACTAACATACCTGACTGTCCATCATTTTGACTATTTCAGTTACTATAGAAAAGAAATCCACTTTAATCCATAATCATTGACATAATTTCCAGTTGAGTAATACTATAGTCACAAAAAAATCACCAAATTTTGGTAAAAAATGATTAGACACTGTTTGATTGGATGTTGTGTTTGTAGGTCCCTATACTCTTTAATTTACTATAATTAAAATGAGTCAAATCATTTTGTACCCCAAATTTTGTGATTTTTTTGTGCCCCTAGCAAGTAGCATCCACACTTTAACAACAGTCAAAATCAAACCAAGTCCTCTAATCAAGCATCAAATAGAGCACATAATGATATAAATTGACTATATTTAACACAATAAATTCAATACTTAATCAAATCAAATAATTATCATAGAAGCACGGGACTACTGACCGGAAGGTGACCGACGACATGAAGGTCTTTGCAGGGAGGAGTTTCGTCGACGGGAGCAAAATTACCGAAAAGCCATTGATGAGGCTGAGACTTATCATACATAAGCTTCACAATGAGAGCTTCCAACCAGTCAATTGCTTTCGACGTCAGTCCTTTTTGCGGCTGTGGTTTCACCACCACCACTCCGTCCGCCGTCCTCTCCATTGCTTCCTCCGGCGATTTGCCCATTCCCGTCTCTCTCTCTCCCTCTCTCTCTCCACGGAACTTTCTGTATTTGTGTGTGTGTAAATTGTGTGTTGTGAAGGTGGGTGAAGATGCTGGATTCAGCAGTCTTGTCAGTTATGGATTATTCGGTTTTAGACTATACGGTGCTCATGCCGGCCACGTTCCTGTGCCTTCCTATTTTTTCTTTCATTTCTTTCTTTGTCATTTTCTTATTGGCCTAGACTAGCGTGCCACACCCTTGGTTTCAAAATTTGTAGGAATAATACTAGCGGTGTGCACAGTCCGATTTGATTCGATTTTAGGCTAAAATCGAAATTGAATCGAAAAATATCGATTTTTGTATTTCAAAATTGTTCGATTTCGGTTTTGTTCCGTTTCGATTTTGTTCGATTTTATTCAATTTCGGTTTGATTTCGGTGTCGTTTGGGACACCATTCAAAATTTTAACATTAGGTACAATCTCACACCTTAAGAGTTGCATATAAAAAAATATGTAGAAAGGGAGACTATAAAATAAGATGCAACGATATGAGATAACACACAGATAAATATCAAATGATCATTATCACTTAGATTGGTTTCATATGATAGATTCATCCACGAAGGAATTAACGTAATTTACCACCCACTTTGTCACTTGTTTGCAACATATACAAAACTCATATTAGTCATTCATTGGGTAGATATCTTTCCAGAAGAATTCGAATCAACATCAAATGAATAAAATGATTCATTGGAAGAAACAGGCAGTATTGAGTTATTTCAAATATTATTGAAGTTCAAACGCGTGCACTGATTCACTGCTTTCTATAGAATTACTTACTCTTCTGATCTTGATGTGGCTAGAAGAAGTCTCTGTTGGGCATTGTTAATGATCAATTGGCACTAGTTGCAGGATGAGCATAGACCAGAAAGATACATATTGCATGACAGTTACTTGGTAAAAAATGATTAGCCATATAGATTTAATATTCTAAGAATTGCTTCCGGAACGCATCCTTGATTTTATCAATTTTGCTTTGATTTCAAGCAAGGTGATCTCTAGGGCAGAAGCTTTATTCACGAAGGCTCCTATATGAACAACTAATAGCGTATAAGTAATTTCGGTTCGGTTCGATTTTTTATCGATTTATTTATACAAAATCAAAACCAAACCGGTTCAGCCGATTTTTGAGTTTTAAAAAACCACACCAAACCATTAAGTGATCGGTTTGGTTTTTCGTTTTCGATTTTTTCGATTTTTTTCAATTTTTTTCGATTTTTCGATTTTTCTGCTCGCCCCTAAATAATACTACAAACACAAAATAATCACAAAAATTTGCTTACAAATTTTAAGTATAATAATTTTATTGATGTTTATAATAGATTATATCGAGTCTATTATCGATACAATCAATAAAATATTGTCAAATTATTTTGGTAGCAAGATTTTGTGATTTTATTTTGTTCCCCTATCATTATTATTATTATTGCTCAATTTTAAATGTACTATTCCAACGGTTCCATAACAAGATAAAAATTGAAGGAATTATAGTCTAGTCCTCCACCCTAATCAAACTACTATGAAAAATATTTTCTAAATTAACCAACTAGTCCAAAGCTATAACTAGTATTACCATAGGATCCATAACTCATTTATAATATACCTAAATGACAGAACTAACCCCGAGACCCAAACAAAACCCACCCTCCTACTCGCACACGCACACTCTCTCTACCCTACCCACCTCCGGCAACCCCTCGATGACCCCCTACCCAACTCCGGCAAGCCCTCGCCTCCACCGTCTCCGGCGACCTCCCTCCTACCCTCCGGCTACTCCTCTTTCCCCATCCCAGACCATCCACACCCCGTGGCCTCCTTCCCGGAGCTAGATTATGTATGTGTTTTTAGCTTCACTGTGAGAATTATTGTAGATTACGTAAGTGATTAACTCTTTCTTTATTTCTCATTTTAGTTTCTCCCGTCTTTAGAATGACTTATAGGATGGAGCGCCCGGTAGAGTTAGGAGATGGAACCACTTTTGCTACCTTTGTCATTGACAAGAACTCCGGTGGTATCTATGAGTTAGGAGATGGAACCACTTCTGCTACCTTTGTCATTGACAAGAACTCCGGTGGTATCTATATGAAGGTGGCTACTTCTTGGGTTAGGTTATCCCTTGAGGCCTTTACGTATTTTTCGGTCAGGTATGACTAGGGAAATTGGGTTCCAGTTCGAGAACGGACTTAGGCTTCCCCTAGACCCTTTCATTTCCCAATTTCTTGATTTCAACAGATGCTTCCCTATGAAACTAAGAACAACTCTGCCCGCACTTTTTCTCCTCCCTCAAACAAATTTAACCAATAAAACCAGAAGAATATTATGGTGATTGAGAGTACGTTTGGATGGAACTTTCCCAGAGACTGGAGAGTGCTGCTCTAATTAAGGTGTCTGCTAGTTCATACCCTAGCCCGTCCGAATCTGAAGGCCTTTAAATTGCCATTGCCAAATACTTAGCCCAGTTCGTGACCGAGGGAATTCAACCCGTTTTTTATGTGAGTGCGATTATAGACAGCTAACCGTTGCTGATCTTCGCAGGGGTGGCACCTCCGAGGGAAGGTAGCTACTATGCCCCTAGGGTTGCTATTGAGCCCCTACTCCGTGATCCCGACCGGAGGGTTCATGATTTGTTTGACTTTGAGTCCAGATGTGGGACGTGTATGATGGGCGCGGTCTGCGAACCTCCTGCTTGGATCAGTCTCTATTTGTTGCTCTTATGAACTGATTTTTCCCTGTTTTTTGATGTTTCTTTGAACAGTGGTCTAACCATTTCTTCCTTTTTTCTTTGACGCAGATCTAGCAGATCCAACAATGGCCCCCAAGTTATCTCAGGTAGAGCTGAAGGCAGCCAGGGCGCGCCAATTGGCCAAGGACAACAAGGCAAGGCAAGATGCCTTAAAGAAGACTACTGCTCTCGGGGTTACTTTGCTCGTGGTTGACAAGTCTTCGGGGAGCCTCCTGGCCGCTGCTCGTGGAGTTGCAAAAGCAAAGGAGCTCCCTCCTAGTCCACCGCAGCCCAGTCCCGAACCACAGCGTCACTACTACTCAAGTTGATCGGTCAAGGAAGCGGTCTGGCTCATATGTTGAAGGCGCTGGGAAGGATAAACAATAAAGGGTCCAGCGGCCTTATGTGATCACTATCCCCACCACCCCTAGCTCACCGGCCAGAACGGGGTCTATTTGCGCTAATGCGTACAATATTCTTAACGTAGACACCCGTGAGGCTGCGTAGAGCTTGAGCAATAAGATCGGGCAGGTGCCCCAGTCCGAGGAGTGGATCTATACTCTCGTAAATGGCACAACTCGGTGGTAGGGCTTGGACTTCTGAACAGGCTTTACTCTTGATGCAGGAGGAGATTAAGCTTCAGGCGGCCGCCCCAATCTACCCCAGACGACCGCCCCACAAGGGATAAACGGAGGTGGTTCTTCTGGGCATGAGGCGAGTGCCCCATCTTGGTCGATGCGGGCGCCTCAAGGTGGAACGAAGGTGACCAAGGCTACTGACTCCGAGGCGGGCGCATGAAGATCACTCAGGCGGGCGCATCAATGGACGACGACAAACCATGAAAGGGCTGATCTCCAGGCGGGCGCTTGGTCCTCACCCAGGCGGGCGCCTCGCGACGTTGTGGTTTCCTAATTTCGTTTTTTCAATTACGTTTTACTGTGTTTGGCTATTAAAACTTGGGGTATTTTTGGTAATTGATTTATCCTGGTGCCTTAGGGTTTGGAAGGTATTTAAACACTTTTAGGATATGTTTAAACTTAGCTTTTGATATTTTAATTTGAAGAGTTTTTCTCTCTTTTCTGGTGGATTCCAGTTCAATTGTGTTTGAGGATTCTTGCTTGAGAATTCTTGTGATTAGTGCGCTAATCACGAATCTATCGTGCTTCCGTGCTGCGTCAGTTGGTATCAGAGCAGGCTTAACCTGTCTTTTCATTACTGATTTGTTGTGGGGGATCAAATAACAAGAGCAGAATTCGAGAGGCTAACCACATCCATGGCTGCGTTGATGGCACAGATGAAGACGTTCATGGCTGCTCAACAGGGTCCAAATGCTCGTGCTAATCGTAATCGTGGTGGCGAGAGAGATAGGGGTATTGAACAGGGACGACGCCCTAGGAGGGTCGAAAATAATGATGAAGAGGATTCTAGTTCCAATTTCGATGTTGAAGTTGATAGTGATGATGAACCGGAGCAGGGTGGTAATCGACATCGCCAAGATTATAGGATTAAGGCTGATATCCTGGTATTCTATGGAATCATGGGAATTGAAGATTTTCTTGATTGGCAGAATGACGTTGATCGCTTCTTCGAGGTTATGGAGGTGCCTACGAATAAGCAAGTAAAGATGGTGGCGATCATATTGAGGAGTACTGTTGCGATTTGGTGGGAGAAACTTGTTGCTCAGAGGCGACGACAAGGGAAGGGGCCAATCAAAACCTGGAGGCGTATGAAACAGTTGATTTCGAAATGATTTTTACCGGTAGATTAAAAACAGACCTTGTATAAGTTGTATGTCAATTGTGTGCAGGGTAAAAGAACAGTTGATGAGTACACTACTGAATTTCAGAGATATACTGCGCGGGTTAGAGTTGAGGAGACCGAGGATCAGAAGATTGCTCGTTACATTAATGGGTTGAAGGGTTCGATACAAGAAAAGATGGGATTGCATCAGGTGTGGACTTTGACGGATGCTACCACTCTGGCATTAAAGGCTGAGCTTATGGAGAAGTCAAGCACGAAAAACTTTACCCCATTTCGCAGATTTCCACAGCAAGGTACTTCTGAAGCAGCAGTTGATAAAGACCCAGTTCCGCAAGCCAAGAATACAACCAATGCTAGTAGTAGTGCATTGAACAAGGCTCCGGCGCAGAAAGCAGCAAATCCATATACCAAACCAACAAGGGATACGTGTTATCGTTGTCAAGGATATGGCCACAAATCAAATGTTTGCCCCACCCGGAGGACTGCTGCAGTTTTGCATGAGTACGAAGAAGAAGAGCCCGAGGTCAATGAGTATGAAGGGGTTGAGTTTGCGGAAGAGGAGTCCGGTGAGAGGGTTGGGTGCGTTCTTCAACAGATGTTAGTTTCTTCCAAGGACAAGGGCCAATGGAAGAATCTGCTGTGAGCACACTGTTCTGTTAAGAACAAGGTATGTAATTTGATTATTGATAATGGGTGTACTGAAAATCTTGTTTCGCAGAAGTTGGTTGAATTTTTAGGTTTAACGACTGAACCTCATGATAGTCCTTATAGTTTGGGATGGGTGAATAAAGGTTCAGAACTCCGAGTAACACGAACTTGTAGGGTCCCTATTTTCATTGGCAAACATTATAGGGAGGAGTTCGTTTGTGATGTTCTGAGTATGGACGTGTGTCACATACTGCTTGGTCGCCCTTGGCAGTTTGACCATGATATTACTTATCGGGGTAAGGATAATGTATTGATGTTCACTTGGAATAATCATAAAATTGCTATAGCTCCTGTATTGCGTTTTGAGAAACAGGTGGAGAAGGAGAATCCGGTCGTGATGCTCATACATAATGAGAAAGAGCTGACAGCAGCTATTGAAGAGGCCGAGTACTTTTGTCCGATAGTGGTTAAAGGGCTGTTGGGTTCTGTTAGTGTAGAGATCGGGATGCCACGGGATATTGCAGAACTTCTATCAGGTTTTCAGTAGTTACTTGGTGATGAGTTGCCTAACGAACTCCCTCCTATGAGGGACATTCAGCATCAGATTGACTTGATTCTGGGAGCTAGCCTGCCAAACCTCCCACATTATCGCATGAGCCCTAAGGAGAAAGAGATACTGAGAGAGCAGATTAAAGATTTGCTGCAGAAGGGATTTATCAGGGAGAGTATGAGTCCATATGCAGTGCCTGTCCTTCTTGTGCCAAAGAAAGGAAATCAGTGGCGTATGTGTGTTGATAGCAGGGCCATCAACAAGATCACCATCAAGTACAGATTTCCTATCCCTCGTCTAGAGGACATGCTTGATGAGTTATCCGGGTCTAAAGTGTTTACGAAGTTGGATTTGCGCAGTGGGTATCATCGGATTCAGATCAGACCTGGGGATGAGTGGAAGACAACTTTCAAGAGCAAGGATGGTCTTTACGAGTGGCTAGTCATGCCATTCGGGTTGTCTAATGCCCCTAGTACATTCATGAGGTTGATGAACCAGGTATTATGACCTTTTATTGGCTCTTTTGTAGTAGTTTACTTTGATGATATCCTGATTTATAGTAAAGATAGAACTGCGCATTTGGAACACCTTAGTCAAGTGTTGCAGGTGTTGAAAGATAATCAGTTGTATATCAATCTTAAGAAGTGTATATTCTGCACCAACAAGTTGCTTTTCCTGGGATTTGTTGTTGGTGAGTATGGGATTCATGTTGACGAGGAGAAGGTGAGGGTGATAAGGGGCTGGCCAGTTCCACAATCAGTCACGGAGGTGCGCAGTTTCCATGGCTTGGCTACATTTTACAGGAGGTTTGTGCGTGATTTCAGCACTATTACTGCACCCATTACAGAGTGTCTGAAGAAGGGGAAGTTTCAGTGGGGCTTGGAGCAAGATCAGAGTTTTGCCCTCATCAAGGAGAAGCTTTACATCGCACTAGTTCTTGCCCTACCAGATTTTGACAAAATCTTTCAGGTGGAGTGTGATGCTAGTGGTGTGGGAATTGGGGCTGTTCTCTCACAAGAAAAGCGTTCGGTGGCTTTCTTCAGTGAGAAGTTGAGTGAAGCTCGTCAGAAGTGGAGTACTTATGATTAGGAATTTTTTGCAGTTTATCTGGCCTTGCGATAGTGGGAGCATTATCTAGTTCAAAGGGAGTTTGTCCTGTTTTCTGATCATCTTGCCTTGAAGTTCTTGCATAGTCAGAAGGTTATAAACAAGATGCATGCTTGTTGGGTTAGTTATTTGCAGAAATTCCCTTTCATTATTCAACAGAAGTCGGAAGTTCAAAACAAAGTCGTAGATGCTTTGAGCAGGAGGGCTTCTTTGTTGATTACTTTATCGCAAGAGATTGTGGGTTTTGACTTGCTGAAAGACTTGTACGAGGAGGATGCAGATTTTATGGAGATATGGTCAAAGTGTGTGGGCAAGCACCCTAGCGCAGATTTTCATGTCCGAGATGGTTTTCTGTTTAAGGGGGATCGGTTGTGCATTCCTATTTCTTCCCTGCGGGAGAAACTAATTCGTGACTTACACGGCGAGGGCCTTAGTGAACATCTGGGACGAGACAAGACTATCGCAAGTCTGGAGGAGCGTTATTTCTGGCCTCACCTAAGGAAGGACGCAAGCTCGATTGTTCGGAGGTGTTATGCTTGTCTGGTATCTAAAGGTCAGTCTCAAAATACTAGTCTTTACTTACCTCTACCTATTCCTGATGATATTTGGCTGGATTTGTCCATGGATTTTGTTTTGGGCTTACCTCGGACACAGCGGGGCATGGATTCTGTATTTGTTGTGGTTGATCGGTTCTCCAAGATGTCCCATTTTATTGCTTGCAAGAAGATGGCGGATGCCTCCAATATTGCGAAGTTGTTCTTCAGGGAGATTGTACGACTGCATGGAGTTCCTAGGTCCATTACTTCGGAGAGGGACACCAAGTTTCTGAGCCACTTCTGGATTACTTTATGGCGTATGTTTGGCACTTCACTGAATAGGAGTTCTACAACACATCCGCAGACAGACGGACAAACGGAGGTCACTAACCGAACTTTGGGTAACATGATTAGAAGCATTTGTGGGGACAAGCCAAAGCAGTGGGATTTAGTGTTGCCACAAGTGGAGTTTGCGTATAACAGTGTAGTACATTCGGCGACAGGAAAGTCACCTTTTTCCTTGGTTTACACATCTATCCCTAGGCATGTTGTTGATTTGGTGCCATTACCTAGCGGTCGTAGGGTGAGTCAAGCTGCTGAGAATATGGCTAAGGAGGTGCAAGCTGTCAAGGAGGCGGTCAAGGCTAAGCTAGAGGCTACGGGGTTGAAGAATAAGGCGGCTGTTGACAAAAAGAAGCGGGTAAAAGTTTTTGCAGTTGGGTATGAGGTTATGGTGTTCTTGCGGAAGGAGCGTTTTCCCATTGGTACTTACAAGAAGTTGTAGCCCCGCAAGTATGGACCTTTCAAGGTGACCCAAAAGATTAATGATAATGCATGTATGGTAGCTCTTTCCGATGATTTGAACATTTCTAATACGTTCAATGTTGCCGATATCTATGAGTACCATGCGGATGGGGTTCTTTATCTCGATGTGAACTCGGGGTCGAGTTCTTTGGAGGTGGAGGAGACTGATGCAGGAGGAGATGAAGCTTCAGGCGGCCGCCCCAATCTACCCCAGGCGACCGCCCCACAAGGGATAAACGGAGGTGGTTCTTCTGGGCATGAGGCGAGCGCCGCATCTTGGTCGATGCGGGCGCATCAAGGTGGAACGAAGGTGACCAAGGCTACTTACTCCAAGGTGGGCGCATGAAGATCAGTCAGGCGGGCGCATCAATGGACGACGACAAACCATGAAGGGGCTGATCTCCAGGCGGGCGCTTGGCCCCTCACCCAGGCGGGCGCCTCGCGACGTTGTTGTTTCCTAATTTCGTTTTTTGTACTACGTTTTACTTTGTTTGGCTATTAAAACGTGGGGTATTTTTGGTAATTGATTTATCCTGGTGCCATAGGGTTTGGAAGGTATTTAAACACTTTTAGGATATGTTTAAATTTAGCTTTTGATATTTTAATTTGAAGAGTTTTTCTCTCTTTTCTGGTGGATTCCAGTTCAATTGTGTTTGAGGATTCTTGCTTGAGAATTCTTGTGATTAGTGCGCTAATCACGAATCTATCGTGCTTCCGTGCTGCGTCAACTCTCCTGACTTCCACGAGAATGTAGGGTCAAAACTCAACACCTCTGCCTTGGCGGGAAATATTGGCTTAATGGCCACGGAGGTAATTCCTTACTCCTTTCTTTTCTTTATTTTCTTCTATCTTTTTATGATCGTTGATTGCTGACCGCGATTTTTCTCTTTTACAGATGCCCATTGATGCCATGAGACTCTGGGAGATTACTGATGAGCAGGCTGTCTCCATCACTGATAAGAGCAAAGCCTTGGGGAAGGCGATGGAGGAGAACAAGGCCATAGCTACATCTCTAAAGGAGAAAGAGACTGACCTCAAACATTTCTGTGAAAAGTATGATGAGGCGCTCAAATACTTGGATCGGGCTAAGGGTACACGGGATGACTACCGCAGGCACAAGGAGATACTGGAGAAAAGAGTAGAGGAATATACGGGCAGGCTGGAGGCCTCCAAGAAGCAAGTCTTGGATCTGAAGGCGCAAGTTGACAAAATGTCTGAAGAGTTGCTTCCCGTGAAGCAATTTCAGCTTGAAAAAGACACCCGGATGGCCGCTTCTCGCAAGGAGGTTGTAGAAGAGTTCAAGAACTTCCAAGAATACAAAGATGAATCTTGGTGGAGTGCTCTTCTCAGTTCAATGTTGCTAGCAAGATGCAGGTAAGGAAATTTGCTGTCATGGGTAAATTCTCTGTGGAACAATTGGCCATTATCGGCTATTTGATTGCCACAGATCTTGAATGCTTGCCCGGGCATGCTTTGGTCCCTCTGGCTCAAGAGGAAATATATAATCTAGATGCAACAGCAACATCAACCTTGCCTTCTGTTGGCGCGGTCACCACCCCCAGCCTAATAGATGAACTAGATACATTAAGGTAGGGTGAAGAAAAACTTTCTTTGGAAGTCGCTGTTGCTCGCCTATTTCCCAATGGTCCTGCATTCAGTGAGATATTTGTGACACGGTCAGCACCTGCTCTTTCTTTCAGACTCTGCTCCAACTGATTCTCTGTCAACTCCTACTCCGTCTCCTGCCCCCGAAGCTCAAGTAACTCAGGAGTCTGCTACACCAACTGCTTAGAAATAGGATTTTTCTTTGTAATTTTTGCTTCTTTTTTCATTTCATGTAATAGATTTTAGAACTTTTGTAATTTCTTTTTATCTATTAATGAAGAAAGTTTGATCCACTTATTCTGTTTCATAGCTTTTTGAGTATTCACAATGTTGAATACTTTGTTTTATAAAAAGAAGTAACTTTAATAAGTTCGTATTCTTGCTATTTCTCTTTAAGCTTATATGACTTGTGAATGATCAATACTCAATGTTTGGCCGTGGGAGTGTAATGCCTTTATTGGTTTGTAGGCCACGTTTTAAGCTTTATAGTAACTACTTAAAAAACCTTTTAAGCTTTGTCATAAGAGTTAACATTTTTCACTATTATCACAGTTAATTGTGGCATTTTGAGACTTTGAGGTTTTACCTTGTTCTGTATTTTGGGCTCCAACTGCACATTACTCTCGTCCATTCACCTTAGTGATTTTATGCGGTCTGGACTCTTAGGTCCGTCGCGTATTTTGAAAGAGCCAAGATGACGTAGCGGAAGACTTGATAAAGATTAATCACAGAATTTCGCTCGAGAAATTCAGCAATCAATCGACAATTTTCGCTCGAGAAAACTGAAGAGTAAACACTCAAATTTTATTAATCAACAACTGATTTTCGAAATTACATATAACCCTAAATATATAGTGACCCTAGGACTTGGAAAACAAGTCAAAAACTTCTCAAATTAACCCTAGTCTATATAGTAACCTAATCAATCAATAAAATCTTAAAATAAAGTCCTAATATACTTCTAATACCAAAAATACTAACAACCTAATATTAAATCCGAAAATGACATCTATATAATATATAAAAGCAGAAACATTTCAAGACCATACAGCTTGCCATGTGGAATTTCAAGTCAGCTCTATGTTCACCAATTATTAGCCGCCATGTGTCACATTCAATGAAGAGTTTTATTTTAGATTTTGATTTAAACACAAATTTTAGCTTTTAAATCCAAACAAAATATTTTTAAACGTAATAAATTCAAACTACAGCGGTTCAACTACTTCATCCAAAAGAATATAATGGTGGTAGAAAGTAGAAACATTGTCTTGGAGCATGCACCGATTTCTCTTAACATTATCCCCCATATTAGATTTTAGATTAATTTATTTTATTGGATTAAATTTAATTTGTTTAAATTGTATTATTCTCTCCATCCTAAAATAAATGAATTTTTTTCAAAATTTAAGAATCATTTTAAAAAAATTAATTTTAATCTAGAAAAAATAATAAACATTCTTTTAATTCATTTTCAAAATTTTAGATTTGTAAAAATATAATGAATTAAATCAAAAAATTAAATCAAAAAAATTAAAAGAACATTTATTTTGAGACAATAATGGTCATTCAATCTATATAATATATAAAAGCAGAAACATTTCAAGACCATATAGCTCGCCACGTGGAATTTCAAGTCAGCTCTATGTTCACCAATTATTAGCCGTCATGTGTCACATTAAATGAAGAGTTTTATTTTAGATTTTGATTTAAACACAAATTTTAGCTTTTAAATCTAAACAAAATGTTTTTAAACGTAATAAATTCAAACTACAGCAGTTCCACTACTTCATCCGAAATAATGTGACGGTGGTAGAAAGTAGAAATATTGTCTTGTATGCCATTTGAGTCTGCCTTCTTGATTGTTTAATGCTTGATTAATAAAATACTCAACCAAAAAGATACGAGTATTTATGATTTCCTAATTCCTATCAAGTGTACTAAGTGATATTTGGTGATGATAAAGAAACTGTTGTTAAGTCCGCGCCGAGCATGATCTCGCAAAGAAGACAAGCAACCAAAATCCAACAAAGCTAACTTCATTATCCTAATTTTTCATCCTCTGCATTATGGCCATTGAAAACTAAACCTCCACGGACAGATTTAAATCGATGTTTGATCAGCACACAGAAAAAAGAATCAAGATAATTACCTAAGTTAAAAATCACAACATGTTCCTTCTTTTTTTTTTTTTTTTTTTTTTTTTTTTTTATGAAACTGATCAAATATATGATCCTAAACATTACATCGTTGTCAAGGTCTCTTTTTAGAAAAAGTATACTTCGTCCCAAAATGAAAAACTAAATTATTTTTCTAATTTTTTTCTTGATTAACGATAAATTTAAAATATTTTGGTCATTCATTTTGGGATATAAATATTATTATATTAAACAATGTACTCTAGGCATTTAGTTTTTTATATACTACTAAAAGATATAATCACGTTTAAAAAACCTCAATTCATGAATAAGTAACACTTTTATGTTTAGTGAATCATATTTTGTGAGGTAATTCTGAATCTATATTTGTTTATGTGATACAAAATTTATCTCTACTATGTGCATCCATTAAAGTGTAAATTAGCTTTTGGTATAATTTGTATAGTTTAATATTTTAAGTGATACTTCTTTCATTTTGGAATAAGAATGTTGCAGTCATATTGCACGCTTATTAAGAAAAAAAGTGGGCAAACAGTTTGAGTGGCTTGAAGACTTAATTATCAAAAACACTATTTATGATTCAAGTTAATTGAAATACGAAGTATGTACGTTATGTTGTGATTTTTTGTAATTATCTATAGTATAAATGGCAACAAAGGTGAACAGTACAATGAATAGTTTTAAATGGATTTTTTCCCATTTTGCCCTCACTAAACTGTCTCTTTTTCATTTTGCCCTTTTAAAAAAAAATTTTTTTTAATTAAAAAAAATGTGTATAATATTTTTATTACTAAGAATATTAAGAATCTTTTGTTGAATATTTTCAGGTTGAGTCATAGAGATATAATTTCACCATGTTGTTTTTATAATATTTAATTATTAGATTTATTATGCCCGTCGAGTATCGACGGGTTACTGACTAGTTAAATAAATAAAACTAAAACTAAACTTATCAATATATTCATCTTCATCATTCTCCTCGGCTTCGAAAAATTCGTCCTCGAATTTGCAGCAAGTTGTAGTCGAATCTTGATCATTGCATAAAAAATATTTGTAACGATCCTCTCATTGAAATAATACTTGAACACTTGAAATCTTCCTTTATAACCTTGTCGGACTTTAAACTTGCTTACTTGAGTAACAACCTCCATCCAATCCGTCCAATGTAATCTAATAAACTCATGAAGTAACATATTTTTTATGTAACTTGAAGAAAATGTCTTTGAATGAGGGATATCAAACAGATCAATGAATCGATGACTAATAATCTCATCATCGTAAATCGAAGGCTGAAACCAACCAATCATAGATTGTGAAAAAGGTGTATCGGAAAAAGGTAGGATGCTATCAAACTGACAATTTTCACAATCACACTCATCATATTTAGGTGGTTTTGACCAATCGATTGGAAGTTCGGTAGTCGCCGATTCGACGAAAGGCCACGAAATATCACGACCATCAGAATCCACCTCCCAGTCTCAGGACCGTCCCGTCCATTGCCACTGCAGTCTTGGGCTGATTCCTCAAGTGCGGTTGATTGATCAAGTCGGTCATCCAGCCCGTTAACTGTTTCATCAACAACTCCATACGTTGATCTACGATGGATCCGATGCGTTCCTCTAGAACCGCTTCTTCTCGCTCGTAGATCGCTTCCACAGTTTGTCTCTTCTGCCCCCGAACCATTCTTCCTGAATCGAACGAAAGGCTTTGATACCAATTGACGTAGCGAAAGACTTGATAAAGATTAATCACAAAATTTCGCTCGAGAAATTCAGCAATCAATCGACAATTTTCGCTCGAGAAAACTGAAGAGTAAACACTCAAATTTTATTAATCAACAACTGATTTTCGAAATTACATATAACCCTAAATATATAGTGACCCTAGGACTTGAAAAACAAGTAAAAACTTCTCAAATTAACCATAGTCTATATAGTAACCTAATCAATCAATAAAACCTTAAAATAAAGTCCTAATATACTTCTAATACCAAAAATACTAACAACCTAATATTAAATCCGAAAATGACATTAAATAAATAAAACTAAAACTAAACTTATCAATATATTCATCTTCATCACAAGGTAAGCTGCTTTCATATGGGCATGCAGAATATGGCAGTGAGACTAGCCCGCGCATCAGCAGGCGTAACCGCTGCTGGCTTTCGTATCCGCGTTTGGCGGTTGCGCGTTTTTGGACTCTATGGAGTCCAATGGCACTGGTAAGGAGCATGCGGTAAGCGGGCATTGAGGCCACCGCGCATCAGCAGGTTTTGGGCTGTACTAGCTTCCATATCCATTTGGATGGTTCACGCGTTTGGACTTCATGAGTCAATTGGCAATCGAGTACGGGCTTAATATTGACCTTTGTACATATGGGCATGCGGTCTACGATCAATGAGATCACCACATATCAACAGGGCGTGTCCGATTGCTGGCATCCTTGCGGGCATGCAGTCTGTGATCAGAGAGATCATCGCGCATCAGCAGGTTATGACCGTGCTGGCATCCCTTTTTTTTTTTTTTTGCGGGCATTCACCTTGTAGCTTTAGTAGTGAGGATATTACTTTCGCGCTTCTTCTGAGTTTACAAAAGTATGCAAAACGCCTTGTTTTTGATACATTGTTATCTTTATCATCATTTTTATAATACTTTAGTTTGAACGGATCAAAAATAATATTTTCTAAGGTGATCGTTGTTTCAAGTGTTTTTTTAGATCTTTTCATTTTTGTGTCCGCAGTTTGTAAGTCCCTTTTTTGATAACTTGGGTGACTTGGTACAGACCTTCTCATTTCAGAGAGAGCTTGTGAAAATTGAATTGGGTCCCTTGAACTTCTATATTCCTTAATACCCAATTTTCAACTGAAAAGCATCTTTTGTTGTTGACTCTTTTGATAATGAGACAAATAATAAGGAAAATAGGTATCAATTATTATGGGACAGATCAAAGAAAAATCAAGTAAAAACCTAAATGAACATCGTAACTTAGCCGTGCACAAATGAAGAGAAGGAGACTAATTGCAGCGGAAAGAGGGGGCTCCAGTTTGCTGCTCCCACTCTTCGTTGGTCCAGTGCCTCACGTTGCCGATGGCCTACCAAATTTCCCCCAAAATTCAGGGTTTTTTCACACTTACGAACTCACGCAAAACTTATGAGAAGGGGATGAACCGAGAGAGGAGGAAGAGTTGTCAATCAGCAACTCAACCCAACTCAATCTATCATTTAAATATTATTTCTCTCTACTTTACCTATCCAATCTACAACTACAATTCAGCTTTTTTTTCTTTTTATTAGTCATTAGCAACCCAACCCACCATATCTATTTAAATTATTCTTAATTTAATTTATCACGTATTATTATGAGAATTTGCGAAATTATTAGAGTTATAATAAAATTGATTGTTTGGATAATTTTGTTGATTGAAATATTCCACATAATTTGCAAAACTTAAAAATTTGGATCCATATAGCAATGATTTTTTTCTTTCTAGAATTTGAAAAAAAAGAGGTGGACAGAAGGATGGATTTTAGAAGGAGAAAGAGAGTATTTAAGATCGTGTCTCAAAATAATTAGTCTCTATTTATAGAAAATGAAAAATAATTTTTTTTGATGATTTTATTTTTAATAAAAAAAATAATTTTAAAATAATTTTAGAAGCATTTAAAAAGAAAATTAAAATTTATCAAACCAATAGAATAGCAACAACACTTGGCTAAATTGAAGTAGAGATTTGGCATGCTAGTCAGTTGATCGCATGTGGTTGGCGTTGGTTGCTGTTTTTATTTTCTTCTTCTTTTTTCATTTTCCATTGTTGTCTTATGCGCGGGCCACGCGGCCCAACCCAATATATGAATCAACAAATCGCTGATGGACATGGACAGTCTTATCTTATGGTCGTGGTTTTCTTTTTTTTTTTTTTTTTTTTTTTTTTTATATATATATATATATATATCCTAAATGCTATGCAAGAAGTCCATTTTACCCCTTGAATTGTCATGTGTGCTTGGCACATGATAATTCATTTTGTTGGTTTTTTAACCGTCCATCTATTTTTCTATATTACATCAATTTAATAAATTTAAAAATAAGGTTATAACAATTATAAATTGAATAATCTAATGAATTATTTTCTTAGGTAATCAAATTGCAATTAACCCTTTTTCTTCATTTCGCTTTTGATCAAGAGTATATACTCCATCCAGTTCATAAGCATTCTGCTTTTCTTATTTTGGGCGTCACTTTAAAGTTTCACTTTTTTAAAAGGAATTTTTTAATGCTTTTTTATTCATTCAAATGGACCCACTTGTCATCTCATGTGACTTTTAATTCTTATTTCTACTCCAGCTCACTTCTCTCCTCCCACTCATAAACTCACTCTTTAATAACATTATTTCTTATTTTCCATTCTCAACAGTAAAGGAGTAAAGTTTTATGGGACGGAGGGAGTATATATTTTTTTTTATGGAAGGAGTATTTGTTTTGTATAAATTGTTCTCATTTTGATAAATGATTATTATTAATTTCAGCTTCTTTTTTTGAGAATGGTTGATTAAGATGTTATTATTATTTACTTCTTTATTTATTGGATATGAATGAAGATTATGGTCATTTATAAAAACTGATTTAAACTTATGAGAAGGGGATGAACCGAGAGAGGAGGAAGAGTTGTCAATCAGCAATTCAACCCAACTCAATCTATCATTTAAATATTATTCTTAAATATTATTATTAATTTCAGCTTCTTTTTTTGAGAATGGTTGATTAAGATGTTATTATTATTTACTTCTTTATTTATTGGATATGAATGAAGATTATGGTCATTTATAAAAACTGATTTAGTCATTAAAATCAAAACACATGATAAAAAGGCGCGAATTCAGGATTTTGAAATTGCATGAACTTGGTATTTAAAAAATATTGTAAACAATAATAACAGTGAAAAATAACTTCATATATATAAAAAAAAAGTTACATATAGTCGGTGACTTAGGTAAAAAAAATAATTTTTTTTTTCAAAATTCTGAGTTGGGCCGAAGCCCACGTCAATTAGGGCTAGATCCGCCCATGCACATGAATAATAGTTGGATGGCTTTTGATAGACCTTTTATTAAATTAAAATTTAATTTACAATAAATTAAAATACAAAGAATAATCCAAAGGTGGGAATTTACAATAATTACATTATATTGCAAAATAATTCATGGGCTCATCTATCCACTTCAATTCATAGCCACCAGCTAGGTGAAATAATTCCTCTAGTTGGTGCCAATATAACATTAGCATAGGAAGCTTTTGCATCTCCTTCGTCTCCTTCACGAGTTAGGTTTATATTCTTCATATAAATCTTTCGACATGGGAATGTCTTGCTGCAATTCATGTTTATGGCTATTTCCGATGCGCTTGTTCCTCTTATATTGTTGTACACCACGTTCTTCACTTGTACCCCTAGATACTGCACGTACGTAAACAATATCTATTAACATTTCCCTAGATACTGCAATCGAGTCCGTAACTTTACAATTACCTGCTGAGGGCAAGGTTGGTCGCGATCACAGTAGTTTTGGTCTATTAGAATCGGGTTGGTAACGTTGCGCATTAAGATGTTTTGGAACGTGATGTTTACTGCATATCCTGACCCTCCCTGCACACATGTATACAAGACTTTCAGCCCTTTCATCATCATATAATAACTGGAAAAACTAACTCCGTTATTTTTTGTTAAGAAAGTTAACAAAAACTAACAGACTCACTAACATGGATTGTCACATCTTACTTGCCAAGTCTTTATCCTAACGCCGTTAGTGGTATTTGATATAATAGCTCTATTTATCGTAACATTTGATACACTGGCCACTGTATTGTCCTCTCCCAAACTTCCTATACTACAACCATAAAAATACGTACGCAAATTACTCCGAACGAAAATAATTACACAAAATTCAGTTAAAAAATAATAATAAATTTGCCGAATTGACCAAATAAATTTTATTGAATATGGTAAAGATGTACCTGATTCCATGACCTGGTCCACATGTAACGTTTGTAACTATAACATTTTTCGACCCACTTTGTATTGAAACACAATCATCCCCTACAAATGATGAAGATCAAGATAATGACATTACTAGCTAAATACATCAAGTTTATATTTCATATACTATAGAATTATAACAAAATAAGGAAATAAACATACCAGTTTTGAAGTCGGAGTTGATGATCTGAATATATTGAGTTTGGGATACATGAATCCCGTCGGTGTTGGGGCTGTCTTCGGGTGCCATTGCTAATAAATCTGAAACGTTGACGTATATGCTTTTCTGAAATCTAAGATGCATTTGCTGCGGATTTTGTATCGTTAAATTATTTACTCTCAAATACATACATTGCGAGAAAACCACCGCCTGTCATCATAAATCAAATATTGATAAATTATTAAATGGTTTGTCAATAACAAATCTTGAATTTCACTGAAATGATTAAATTGATACAAGTAATATTTTGTGAAAATTCACTTGTGTTGATATTCAAAAATCAAATGAGACCATCTTTCCGTGACATAGTAAATATTTTAGATCGTAAACCATAAATTAGTAATTCAGCTTGAAATCAAACAAATTATAAGGATTTTGAAACTACCGTTGGGGCATCTTGGCAAGGCTGCACAAAGGAAAAGAAAAAACAATTTACTTCGCGTCAAGAAAAAAAATCATACGTAATTAAGTTAATGCGACGAAGAAATTTAAGATTGAGAAGCGTACGCACTTGACTCGTGTTGATTTTGCAAGAGATATCCCACCATATTTTCCCATTCCCATTAATGATTCCACCTCCTTCAACTGTAAATCTCAAGAGTCGTACGAAGACAAGCCAATGTTGTGGATTTTTTCCGTAGTCTGACATATTTATAGAAGCCTTTATTGTTCCGTAAATCTGGGTAAAGAAATTTAATTAAGTGCTCGTTTGGTACACAATTATGCAACAAATTAGCTAGGATAAATAGGAAATGGAAAATAGTAAATAAATTATACCTTCATGGTAAAATTAGTGTGGCAAGGGCCTGAAAATGTAATTGGCTTAAGGTGATACACTTTGTTCTTGGGTACAACAAATTCACTTCCATTTGTAGAGCATGCTTTCTTCCATGCTTTCTTGAATGCCTAATTAACATTGAATTATATCAGTATACTATTCATCTTGTCAAGAACATTTTAGAATAGAGAATGAAAGAAACTTACTTGAGTATCATCAGTGCCATCAGCTTTGGCTCCAAAATCATCCACATTGACTTCTTTGATGCTATAGGTTTGACCAAGAACATGGACAAGTGGGCTCCACATATAACTTGGAGATGATAATAGGATGATGAATGATAGGATATATAGCTTACATGGAAACATTTTGAGTTAAAACAAGTTTAAACACAAATGATTATAAATTAAAGGATAATACATTATAGCTAATGATTGGAAGATTGGGAGTATATATAGATTTTCTAATCATACTCCGTCCGTCCCAAAATGATATTACTACTTTCTTTTTTTTGTTAACACAAAGATTTTTTGAAATACAAATTTGGATTAATTTAGTTATTCTAATGAATATTCAAAATTTAGTATTGATACACCATTATAAATACTATTAATAATCATTTTTAAATGTTTATTAGAATTATTAAATTAACATAAAATTATTGATCAAAGTTTATTCGTGTTGACAACAACAAAAAGTGGTAAGATAATTTCGAGACTAATGGAGTAGTAAATAACTTAAATTGGTTGCAAATAAACTCTTATTATTTTGATTAACTTGAAGTTGTGACAAAATGATAGAGTACTTTAGGAAGCATGCGGTTATTTTTTACATTAATTTGCAAATAAGTCCATATGTTACCATTAAATCAAGGAAAAAAATAATTCTTAATTCTTTATCCTTGTGCTTGGTGTGTTTTGTGTAAGTGAGAGAGAAGTAAAATGGCGGCTAGCTTAGAGAATACTTTACTATTGGTGCAATTTGGAGTCGATACAGTCGTGTATAGCATGACAACAGTCTGGTTTTCATTTCATCTTGTTCATTTATTTCGATCTTGATGGTTCATATTAAGGGATTCATCAAAAATATTTTAAAATTTTGTTCGACTGAATGCATCTCATCAATTTATTCAACTCGTATTCAACTCCGGCCGACCATTGATGCAGCCTAATTTCTATATAGCCGAGCTCCACTCCCCAAAACCATGCTAATACATGTAAATTAATTATGGTCAGAGGCATGAATGGGGTGAAAGAGATTGAAGCTTGCTTTAAGAATCATTTTGCTTGCCTTTACCGTACAATATATAGATTTGAATATTTCCGTCAACAAATTCGGATAAAACAAATTATTTTTATTGCAATTGTCCTTTGTTAATTAACACAAAATAATGAATGTAGTTAATTTAAGGAAGCAACGGCCGTCAACTTTCATTACACGAATGTCACTTATTTAACGGATGAGTAATCTGTTTGCTTCGATCTTCCTCCAACTCGCTTGTTCCAATGAAGCAAAAATATATGATAAATTCTAATTTAACCACTCAACTAATTTTAACGACCAAAATACCCCCACCCCATCCATTCTATACGACTCTACCAACCCGGAAATCCTTTTTTTCGCAAACCCGCCCACGCCCACTCGCGTACTACCAAGCATAAAATTTCTAATATCAGCTAGGGTAGAGAACAAAATCTAAAAGAAGTTATTGTTTTATGTTCCTACAAACTAAAATCTCAATGCTTATAATACGTAGTCCGTATAAATCAACACTAAATTTTCTAATCTAGGAGTTAATATTTTAGTAGTTCATTTGCTTGAAAATTTTATTTGTTTCAATTTTTTTTGCTTTTCGATAGAAAACTAAAATAAAATGAATGTGTATGTGATGCTGACTAATAATAATGATTGGGCATGATCCAAGTCCAATGGCGAGATAGTAGAAAGTAGGCCCAAAGTGAGATAAAATCCAAGAAGAAGACAAAAGTAGAGGTGGCCCAAGGAGGATCATAATAAAGCGAGATAGGAAGTATCCCGCTAGAGTTAGTGAGATGGGGGAAGATCAAGGCAGTAATAGCGATACATTATGAGGCAAGCCGGCGAGATAACGATAAAGATGAAAGGCGAGATATTATGGTAAGGCGATACGAGCCATAGTTAACCATATCCGGCGAGAGATAGATCCCAATTGATGTTATTCACCAGAGGCGGCATATAAATATCTATGAAGTGGGACCCATTAAACGGTTATGTATTGGGATCGGTGATCATGTGTTAAGGGTTTACTCTTATAAAGGACCAATGGAGTGGTGACACATGTAAAGAGGCATGGAACATGAGGAGGTCACATGCAAGGCACGAGGGCAGGGGTATAAATATGATAGAAAGGCTTCATTCCAGAGGTACGTTCATTTTACACACACAAACACCTTTCCTACTGTTGGTTTTTCCCCTCTCTCAAGCAAACACTTATCCTCACGCCGGAGGCTTACGCCTGAGCCGCCCGCTTAGTTGACGTTTGATTGTGTGCGCGTGAAGAAGGAGCCTGGAGGTATCCGATTGACTACAACGGTGTCAAGCCGCTTGAGGAAGTTCCTGGCAACATCAATTGGTTCCGTTGCCGGGACTGATTCTCTTCAAGGAGTGGAGTTTTGCCGGCGGTAGATTGATACCTGTTGAGTGCTGTTCGGAGATCTGGAAATTTGGTTCGTGTTGAGAAGGATTCATTGGGTGTGTTGAATTTTCGGTTGATTTTGTTGTTTTTCACAATTGATAAGTTGAGATTCATTCTTATTGTCGTGAAAATTGATTGTTGTTTGTAAGATTTTGTGGGTTGAAATAGTTGGAGATTTTGATACCGTTTGATTGGTTGGGTGTTAATTTTTGATTTCTAAAATGCTCATGCGTGAGCCGAGGAGGAGTGGACGTTGTTTGTTAAGATTTGTTCAAAGTTGGGTTTGAATGTGAGATTTGGAATTTGTTCTTTGGTTTTGGATTTTGAAAGTTCATTTGATTTTGGTTAGTTTGGATCTTGGTGTTTTTGGTGATAGTGTGGTGTCAAGCAATTGTTAAGGTTTTGGAAAGTATTTTGTTGGTGTTGAAAGTTTTGGTCTTTGGGTTGTTATTTGTTATTTCTTAGTTTCTGGGCTAGATCTTCAAATCTTTATAAGATTTGCAGATTTTCAAAGTTGAAGTTCATCAGTTTGATTACGTAGGTGGAAGGAATGTCAACACCTGAGAAGGGTATAGTGGGCCAGAAAACTGTGGCAGGAAGGAACCTTATTACACCTATGTCTGGGTTTGGGAGTATAGGAATGGGCGGAGTGAGAGATACTTCTTCCTCGCAGCAAATGATTCCGGAGGAGATAGAGCGAGATACTGGTGATGAAAGAGAGAGAAATGTAGTGCCGCCACCACCAGAGGAGGAAGTAGAGAATGAGGAGGAAAGTTTGAGGATCCACAATAATTTGATTTTGCAATTGATTGAAAATAACAAGCGACTAAGGACACTGAATAAGAAGCCTACCCCAATCCCGCAGGGTTTGTTAACGGCGACAGTAGAAGGAAACAAGGGATCAAACAAAGAAGTAATCGTGGTGAATGATGAGCGGGAAAAGGAGATGGAACCTGAGAAGCCTAAGGAAACGGAGGCGAGAATAGAAGGGTCACAAAAGCGGAAGGCAGGAGAATACATGGAGAATGGACGAAAGATTAAGGTATATCATTGGCCACACACCTCCCAAGTGTCGTCTCTTTATTGTGAGGAGGAGGATGATGATACTGCGTCGAATGAAGCAGAATATGGCGAGAAAGAGTTGAGAAGTTCTAAAGATGGCGAGAAACTTAAGCCGATAGAGAAGGGAAAAGGTGTAGGAGTGAGTCGCTTTGGAGAGGAGGATGGGCTAAAGAAGCAGATGGCCGAGATGGCAGAGTTGGAAAGAGGTGGTATAATTGATAGTGAGAAGGATTCTTTTGTCGCTCCATTTGCTAAGTATATCCAGGAGGCCGAGCCCGCCCCAGATTTTCGTTTGCCCGCTTTATCCAAGTATGCAGGAGTAACTACCGCCAGAACTCATGTGGTGGGATTTGAAGTCACAATGGCGATATTGACTAAGGATGATGCTTTGCTATGTAAGACCTTTGCTAGCACCTTAGAACTTCAAGCTTTGGATTGGTTTGTGCAGCTGCCTGTTAATTCTATATTGGGGTATCAAGACTTCAAGAGAAAGTTTTTGGCAAGGTTTGGAGCAGTGGGAGCTCAACCGGTAGTGCTACGGGAGTTGATTGGAATTAAGCGAATGCGGGAGAAGGCCTTGTTACTTATACCAACAGATTTTTGCTAATTGCCAATCAAATTTACGAGATTGATCCCAAATATGTCATAATGATGTATATGTCGGGCTTGCTGTCTGAATCTTTCAAGAGGGAGTTAAGGATGAGGCTACTGCGACTTTGAGCGAGTTCAGCACGAGCGAGTCCGGCGTATCAGGCTGCGAGGATATTGATGAAGGAACTTCTAACACTGGAAAGAAAAGTGTTAAGGACAGGATTGAATATGTGAAGGAGGGAGATGCAGCTCAAGGAGGAGGTAGAGGGAATCCAGCTGGTGACAGAGGTGGAGGTCGCAATGGAGGTCGCAATGGAGGTCGTGGGGTAAGGAGGATAGTGAGGTTTACAAGGTTATGCTACACCAAGTGAAATTTTGCGGCCATTGAGTTGCGCCAACTTTTGAAATGAATGATCTAGGGAGGATTAATATGAACCAATACTGTAATTATCATCGGGACAGGGGGCATGATACGGACAATTGTTATAACCTGAAGAAAGTAATTCAAGGAAAGGTTGAAAGAGGCAAGCTACAGGAGTATGTATGGCAAGAACAGAATGTGGCGGCTCAAGGAGGAAACGGCAATAGGAACGAAATTATGGTGATTCACGAGCCGACAAGTATAACTTGTTTAAGTAACCAGATAATGTCGCTATCCCATACTTGCCATATTCCCGCTTATCTACCAAGTGAAGAAAGGATGATCAGTTTTTCAAGACGAGAATTGGCTTTAACTCCAAGTCATGGGTGCCAACCAATCGTAATTTCTATTGCTCCGGGGAACAATATTTTGCATCGGGAATTGGTGGATTCAGGAGCTAGCCGCAACATCCTTTATTATGACGCGTTCAAGAAGATGCGATATACAGAGGCTAATCTGGTGCCTTATAAAGGATTTTTAGAAGGGTTTACAAATCATACGGTGCGAGTCAAGGGGACAATTTCTTTGGCGGTGGAAATAGGAGAAGACGAGAAGGTGAGAACTCGCACCGTGGAATTTATGGTTATTGATTTGGTGTCGCCATACAACGCTATTGTAGGTATTCCCTTTATGCAATCTTTTGAAATGGTGGTTTCTATCCCGCATCAGCGAGTCAAATTCCCTACTCCAAAAGGGATTGCTTTCTTGAAGAGTGAAGTTAAGGAGGTGATTCAAAAGAAGATTGAGATGCAAATGGCGGCAAGAGCTAGCACAAGTTCACTTTCTGACCTTGACGGTGCGGGATGCAAGAGTAAACATGATCACCGACTTAGGAGGATGTGATAGCTGGGAGGAAACTGAAAGCATGAAAAATAAGTCGGCGATCATTGTTATTGAAGAAAAGGCCGAGAAGATGAAGTTGTGCGGGAAAGAAATGAGGAGCGAGATATAGAGACAAAATGGTGCGGGAGAAATCGGAAAGTAATTTGATGGCGTTCTGGTGATGCAAGCCGAGATGGCACAGTCGAGATCCGCAGAATTTGTCAAGATGAAGGAACCCCTTATTGAGGAGATAGTGGATTCTAATAGTGAAGAATGTGATGAAGAAATTGTAGTGGAAACCCCTGAAGGTGTGTCGCTTGTCGGGAGAGATAAGGGGGAAAGCAGCGACAAAAGGGTAAAGAGATGTGTCGAGAAGAGAAAGGCGGCCGAAATAGAGGTAGATACATTGCAAATGCGGGATGAGCCGAATATTCAGGCGGCAGAAGAATTAGAGGAGGTAATTGTTAATGGCGAATACCCAGAGCAGAAAGTTAAAATTGGGAAAGCTTGATTGAAAGAGGATGAGCGAGATATGTTGATTGATTTTTTGCGGGATAACATTGATGTATTTGCTTGGAGATCTGAGGATATGTGCGGAATTGATGAGAAGGTCGCCCTACACTGTCTGAATGCCGATCCAAATGTAGAGCCCTTTAAGCAGAAGGTGAGATACCTATCGGCGAAAAAGGAGAAGGCGGTGATCGGAGAAGTTGAGAAGTTATTAAAGGCGGGAATCATTGAAGAAATCACTTATCCAGTTTGGCTAGCTTGCCCAGTCATGGTGTTGAAGGCAAATAAGAAGTGGAGGATGTGCATAGATTTTACAGATTTGAATACGGCATGCCCTAAGGATTGTTATCCTTTGCCAAAGATAGATAGATTCGTGGACTCCATTGCGGGACATAAAGTGTTTAGTTTCATTGATGCTTATTCAGGATATCACCAAATTAAGATGCTTGAAGAGGATAAGGCCAAAACAGCGTTCAGAACTCCCCTTGGTAATTTTTGTTATAGAATGATGCCTTTTGGTTTGAAGAATGCTGGGGCGACGTACCAAAGAATGGTCAATAAGGTATTTAAGTCGCAAATTGGAAGGAATGTCGAAGCTTACATTGATGATATGGTAATCAAAACCAAGGGGGAGGATCATTTGGTGGATCTGGCTGAGACCTTTGAGAATTTGAGGAAAAATTCCATGAAGCTCAATCCAAGTAAATGTACCTTTGGAGTAACGGCGGGAAAGTTTTTGGGATTTTTGGTAAATCGCCGCGGTATAGAGGCAAATCCGGAGAAGATCCAAGCTTTAATAGATATGAAGTCGCCTAGAACAATCCAAGAGATTCAAAGGTTGAATGGTAGGGTGATAGCTTTGGGGCGGTTTGTGTCGCGTTCGGCCGAGAAATGTTTGCCATTCTTCAAGGTGTTAAAAGGGGATCAGAAATTTTCTTGGGATGAAAAGTGTGAAGAAGCGTTTCATAAGATAAAGGAGTATTTGGGAAAGCCGCCAATCTTATGTAGCCCGGAGGAAGGAGACCATTTGTATGTCTATCTGGCGGCTTCTGATCTAGCGATTGCGTGATGCTTGATAAAAGAAGATGGCGGCATGCAAAAGCCGGTGTATTATGTTTCAAAGGCGTTAAGTGAAATAGAGGCGAGATATTTTAACACGGAAAAGTTGGCTGATGCTGCAGTGATCGCGACGCGGAAATTGAGGGCCTATTTCTTATCTCATCACATTCTTGTTTTGACCAATGCACCTTTGCGGAAGATTTTACAACGGCTGATTCGGCGGGAAGGCTCCTCAAATGGTCGATTGAATTGACGGAGTTTGATATTCAAGGTATGAGGCGAGAAAAGCCATTAAGGCTCAGGCGTTGGCGGACTTTATTCTCGAGACTTAATTTACTTATGAAAGGGAGGAGATAGAGACTCGGGGGCCAAGAAGAGGAAGGCTAGATCGCGGGATCCGAAGGCGAGGAAGAGCGAGAAAGACCAGCGGGTTGTTGGGAACTATATGTTGATGGATCTTACGCGAAGATAAAGGAGGAGCTGGAATTTCGTTGAGTTCACCAGAGAAGGATTACACGTACGAGAAAGCTTTGAGGTTTAAATTCAACATGACAAACAATCAGGCAGAATATGAGGCGCTAGTTGCGGGATTGGAACTATGCCGGGATATTGGAGTGAAGCAGATAGTCGCTCATTCTGATTCTCAATTGATTGTCAACCAAGTAAAGGGTAGATATGGAGTGGTGAGTACAACTTTGGCGAAATATTGTGAAATGATAAGGCAGATTTTGCAAAGCTTTAGTTATTGGGAATTGGTGCAGATCGACAGAGAGAAAAACGAACGGGCCGACATGCTGAGCAAGGCTGCCTGCGACAAAATTGAAGAGTTGCCCAAAAAGATTGTAGTGGAGTTTGTTGAAGAGCCGGCGTATGATAGGCCGCTGATAATGGAAGTCGAAGTGGGTGAAAAAAACTGGGTTAGCGAGATGAAGGATTATCTGAAAAGGGAAGAGTTGCCCAAAGAAGAAGACAAGGCGAGGATTGTTAAGAAAATGTCACCAAGATTTACGGTGCAGGATGGGATTTTGTATCGCAAGTCTTTCTCGCGACCTTTGATGAGATGTGTGGAGCCGGGCAAAGTTGATAATGTTTTATTTGAAGTGCATGAGGGCGTTTGTGGTGGCCATCCAGGAGCAAGAACTTTGGCCAATAAAATCATGTTTCATGGGTATTACTGGCCAACATTGAAGAAAGATGCGGAAGAGTATGTGAAGAGATGCGATCAGTGCCAGCGACATGCAAATATTCCTAGAGCGGCTGCGGCGAACGAGACACCAATTATAAGCGGCTTGGCCTTTTGATATGTGGGGGATAGACCTTATAGGACCTTTCCCCAAGGCCAAAGGAGGAGCTCAGATGGTGGTGGTAGCTGTTGATTATTTCACTAAATGGACAGAGGCAAGAGCATTAACTTCTACCACTGAAGACCAAATTATCAGATTTGTAACGGAAGAAATCCTGTGTCGCCATGGAATGCCGCGAGCAATCATTTCTGATCACGGGCCGCAATTCAGGAAGAAGTTTCATGGTTTTTGCGAGAATTTGAATATCAAACATTGGCAGTCCGCAGTCTATAGGCCGCAGTGTAATGGACAAGTAGAAGCCGCCAACAAACAAGTCCTGGAGATTTTGTGCAAGAACATAGAGAAAAGAGGAGGGGCTTGGTTGGAGGAATTGTCTACGGCCTTGTGGTATGTTAGAACAACGGTGAAGGGATCGACTGGCGAGACAGCTTTCGCATTGATTTATGGCTCAGAAGCAATGGCCCCCGCGGAGATTGGTTTGCCGACCCATAGGGTGACTTATTATGATGAGGTGATGAACGGCGACAGAAGATGCTGCGAGTTGGATCTGAGTGATGAAAAGAGGCTGAGGGGGAGAATGAGAATGATCAATTATAAGCAGAGGATGAAGGCGCATCACGACAAACGTGTGAATAAGAAATCATTCAGTGTGGGGGATTGGGTGTTGAGAAGTCGCGAAGTTAAAGGAGCAACAGCGGGATTTTCCAAGTTAGACCTAAAATGGGAAGGTCCCTTTCAGATTGCCAAGATTGTGCGAGAAGAGACTTATCATTTGAAGGAAGAAGGCGGCAAAGATGTCCCAAATGCATGGAGTGTAGATCATCTAAAGAAGTATTATCATTGAAGGAATGAGGGTAATTTGTCTATTTGAAATTATTCTTATTAAAGTCTTTTCATAGCAATTTTGTTGAATCTAAAGAAGTTTTTCAATCATGAATGAAAGTCATATATGTCTTATAACTTTGAGTGAAACAAAAGTACCTTGAATAGAAGATATATATGTTTTGAATATGTGTTGAATATGCTGTGAATATAATGAAAGTATGAAATTTTATTACTCATATTTATCTTGTATGGATTAAATCTTATGTCATAATAATATGTGATTAGTCGCCAATAACATAGTAAGTAAGTCGCTTAGAGTAAAGTTGCCTAAAGACAACTTCACTTTTTCGATGGGAGTATATGTGTATGGTGGTATCTCGCCAAAGGTAAGAAGGTAAAGAGTTTTTGATGAATTATCAAAACAATATTTGATGAATTATGGAAACAAGTGGATGAAGAAAAGAGGAAAGAAAGGTAAGTCGCAAAATATCATGTGAAAGAAAGTCTACGGACTATAAAAGATGCGAGTCAGTCTACGGACTATAAAAGATGCGAGTCAGTCTACGGACTATAAAAGATGCGAGTCAGTCTACGGACTATAAAAGATGCGAGTCAGTCTAAGGACTATAAAAATGCGAGTCAGTCTAAGGACTATAAAAATGCGAGTCAGTCTAAGGACTATAAAAAGGAGAGTCTACGGACTATAAAAATGAAAGTCTCTGGACTATAAAAAAGAAAGAGTCCCATCTCGCCTTAATGGCACGAAAATAAGTCGCTATAAAGAAGAGATATCTATCTCGCCTGAATGACAGGAAAAGAAGGGTTTCAAGGAAAGATATGAGGCAAAAAGAAGGAAATTATTCTAAGTGAGAAGCAAGGAAAGATCAAAATAGAGCTAAGATCAGCGACAAGATGAGTCGCATAATATGCATTGTAAGTAAAGTCGCCTAAAGACGACTTCACTTTTTCGATGGGAGTATATGTATATGGGGTACCTGTCATGAAAAAAGGAGAATTTTGATGAACTATCAAAACAAAACGGCAAGGGCGGAATATAAATGATGAAACAAATAAGCAAAGTATAAAGGTAAAAGGGGCAAGCACGAAGGCCGCGAATATACATTGTTCAAAAGGCACGCAGGCCCAAATAAAGAAAGCAAATTGTTTCAGCACCAAGGCAAATTACAAGAATTGGTCAAAAGAAGCTAAGTACTAAAGGAAAGTCAAGTTGAAGCATTGGGATCATCAGTTGTTGAGGGTTGTTGAACAGAGCTGGAGGTCGCAAGGGCTAGAGCTTTGGCATCATCTAAAAGTTTGTGCTTGTGTTCGAGTAAATCGCCCCACAAAGCAACAGCGTTTGGGTTTTGAGCAAGAGGGGGATTCCAAGGCGACTTACCCAATAATGCGTCTTCCTCAGCAAGGTCGTTAAGTTCTTCGGGAGTGAAGGGAACCAAGGGATGACCTCGGCGACATACCTCGCTAAAGATTGGCTCTAAGCCCCAGTGGGCAAGCCTTTCAATGGTAATGGCAGGGATATCATGGGCGTCAGCTCTTGCAGCTCGCATGACTTGCAAAGATGTTTGGTTTCCAATATCGACAATATCATCTGTTAATTTGGCCACATCATCATTAAGATAAGCAATTTCAGCGACCTTCCCAGTCAGCTCCTCTTTCAGCCTAGTAATCTCGCTTTGAAAAGATTGAATGTTGGCGGCATGAGTCTCTTTCAAGGTCTCATTCTCGCTCCTCAGTTTGGCAGCATTCTCTTTGACAGAGATGAGCTCAGTAGTAGCAGTGGCAAGGTCAGCTTTAGCGGCATTAAGATCGGTAGTGACTTGTTCGAGCTGATTTTGGGAAGTAGTTAACTCAGTGTTCAATCTGTCGCGCTCTCCCTCCAAGTTTTTGATCGTGGCTTCCCGCCTTGTGACTCTACCCTTAAGGGTATCCTTGTCGCGCCTCAGAATTTGGTTAGTGGCTCTCAAGCTCACAGATTCATTATCCAAGCGAGTGTTTTTCTCGTTGATACCATGATTGAAGCTCCCAGCTGAGGAAGGAAACAATTGAAAGTTAAAGGTAATAATGAATAAGGTCAATATTAATCAAAGGAGAGAAAGAATGAAGTACCAATGAAAAGTAAAGCCCAGCTTGACAGGCGGCATGGTTGGGATCCATTTGGGCGACACGCTGAATTTGGAGTTGATCGCTAGCTCTAATCAAGGCTGAGCTACCCAACATACACTCTTCCGCACTGCGAGTTTCTTCGATCAGTCCCTTTATGCGGGGAACTTTGGCGACTTCTTTGCTAAGTTCATAAATCCCTTCAAAGTCAAGGGGCTTAGAAAAGTTTTCTTGTAGCCACCTAGGAGTGGGAAGAGCAGAAGAGGTATTGGGGTCACGAGGGGTTGAAGGAGAATTAGAGACATTGGTAAGGTCACATACTTCCATCTCGCGGGAAGGAGGAATTTCAGTTTGGTTGGGCTCAGCGACATTGACTTCCAGAGTGGGAGAATTAGATGGAACAGGGTCAGAAGAGAGAAGCTCAACATTTTCTGGCGCAAGGGCGACATTGGTTGGCGGGCTGACATGGGGTGTGACATTGTTCTCAGTAGTTGGTGGGATAGATACTGGCGGGAGATTAGCTTCATTTGATGAAGGAGCTGAAACGGTGGCAGGAGTTGGCGGGATGATTTCTTGAGAAGATGGGGCGACCTTTGCTGATACAGAAGCAATCTTTTTTTGTCGTTTTGAACGGGAAGATGGATTAGTGAGTTTGGCTCTGGTCTTAGCTGTGTTTTGGGCTCTCTCTAAAGCTATTTCTTCCGTATCTTTTCCGTCGCGAGATATAGGCAATGGAAGATTGTCGGGAAGAAGAGTAAGGGCAATGTCGCGAGCATTGGCAAGTTGTTTTCTTCTTTTGTCGATCTCCAGGTTGGCGGCTTGGCGACTATCCATTGATTTAGCTCGATGATCTGAAAACAAAGAAAAAGGAAGTTAAGAGTTAAGTAATTCAAATGTGAGCCAAAGTGAAGAAAGAATAAGGTTAAAGAGGAAACATACAAAGAGCAGTATTCATTGCGGTACAGTTACGAGTACCCTTGCAGGATTGGCATTCATGAGCATATTTGTTGCCTCAGTGTCGTTCCCATCCATCGAAATAAACGTGGCTTATTGGAACTCATGGCGGGACACGAGGTAAATTGTCAGCAAGTCCAACTTGATCAAGTAATCCTCTATCTCGCAGAATGCCTCTCCAGGAGATGAGAGGTTGAGGTGTATCAGCAGGAGAGTTTTCGGGAAGGGTAACGAGGGCATGAATGGCGGCACAAAGGACATTGTCTCCAGTAGTAGAGGCATCTTTGGTTTCGATATGGGGCTTGATAGCGAGGAGGTCAGCGGGATGAGACCACCCAACGCGAGAGACAATGAAGAGTGGATCACTCATCCACTCATGAAATTTTGTAGGCAAAGGAGTGAGGACTTTGGGACCTCGATGATATTGGAGGGAAAGGCGGGTTTCCACTATCCCGTTGGCGAGCTTGTTAGTTTGTTTGTACCCAGGAAATAAAGAAATTAAAGCGGTGACTGTGGGTTCTTTTCTCAGAGCGCGGCATATGGTAATGAAAGCAGTAATTATCCTTATAGCATTAGGATGAACTTCGGTTATCATGGCTTGGGCCTTGTACAAAACTTCGCAAAGAAAAGGATCAAGGGGGATCCTAAGGCCGGCTTTGAGTTGGGAAGGGAAGATTACTATGCCCTCCCTCATTTCTCTTAAGTGGGCAAGGGACGTATCTCCTTGATAATCAGAAATACAGTATGTCGAACTATCAATATGGTAGAGTCTATGCCAGTCAGTGATGGGGTTAGGAATAAGGGAGCTTGTGTCTGGTGCAAGGGAAGATCCCGCTTCAGCATGAGCGGGATTGGTAAAAGAGATACCTTCATTTACATTGAGATTTTGAACCCTGGTGGAAGAGGGGTTGCTGGAAGTCGCCGCGGGAGAAGAAGCCGCTTGATCAGTCATCTCGCGGGAACCACTGGAAGAAGAAGAAGAAAGGACTGATTTATAATGCATCCTACGTTTGGAAAAAGGGTCAGCGACACAATGGGATTCAGATGAGTCGCTTAAATTGGGTTCATATTTGTCTTTGATAAATCGTACTAATTCTGTGTGGGAAGTAAAAATACGGGACATAGGGGCTGAAGGGGAAAGAAAGAAGCGGCCTTGGATTTCGAGAGAGTCGATTATCGAAGGATCCACCCAATTCTCAACAAGTAGCCTGATTATGTCGGCCTTGGGCAATCTCGCCCAAGTAGTTCGCAGGCGTCTATATAAGCCGCCTGAAACTTGGCATATACCATACCTAACCCGCCTAGCACAATTTTTATACCTCGCCATGAAGGGTAGTTTGGGAAAAATTTTAAGACCAAAAGGAATAACAAGACTCAAGCAATAGGGAGAAAGGGAAAAATCAAAAAATAAGGGTTTAAAGAATACGAAAGGTTTGAGAAATGTTACCTGGTAAATATGAAGATCGGCCGGAGAAGATGAAGAAGCACCTGCGAATATGAACGGAAGTTTGAGAAATCAAGGAAAAGGGACTCCAAAATTGATTTCAAGTAACGAATATTGAACAAAATGGTATTTGGGAATCAATTTTATGGTCAAAACTACGAAAGAACGGTGGAAAATTGAGGAAGAATCGTCGGAATCAAAGTTAGGGTTCGCCGGAATTGAAGAGA